>JAEIIU010055670.1:184-10378 GCA_018874675.1 Drosophila baimaii | reverse complement strand
AAAAAAAAAAAATATATATGTCTGTAATATATAGTGGCTAAATATATCATATTTATATATATAGTTTATATATATATATATGTAAATATATATGTGTATGCAAGTATTATCATATAACGCTTCGTAATAGGTTCTATATAAACATTTACAATTACAGAAAGGACACCGTTTTGATCTTCCTAGAGCTCCTCTCTCCTTCCTCCTCCTCTTTAGCGGCCTGTTTCTCTTTCTCTCTTTCTTTCTTTCCTTCCTTCGATTTTTTTTTGTTTTTTTTTGCTTTAACAATGTGCGATTTTACAGTTTCTTCTTTCCGTGTTGTCCTGCAGGATATGCTAGAATGCTTGTAGCACAGTAGTATAACAGTTTCTTCTTCCTCTTCTCGCTTTCTCCAAGCTCTCCAAGCTCTCCAACTCTCCTACTTTCCTTCTCCTCTCTTCCTTCTCTTAAGTATCTCTGGGGGGGGGGTAATTTTTTTTTGTCTCAATCGAAAAGAAATTCGTTTCACAAATTGTACTATATATACGTAAACATGTATAATTATGTCTCTCGTGTGTGTGTGTGGGTGTGTATATTATGTTTTTTTGTAAAATATATATATAATAGCATAACAAATTTTCAACAAAAATCGAAAATCGATCCATAATCATTAAGCATAGTGTTTTTTTTGTTGTATCTTTTGTTTATATGATTTAACTAGGAGAGAAAGAGATAGAATGCAACAAATCTTCTGTCTCTTAGTGGGTTTTTTCTGTTACTTTTCTTCTGTTAGTTTGTTACTTTCCTTTTTGTTTTTTACGTTAAAAACCTTGTTTTTTTGTTGTTTTTTTTTTTGCATTTTTGCCTAATTAAAATACTAAAGCTGCGCGTCGACAGGGCGGTAGGGGGCGCTGCAATGTGTGTGTGTGTGGGCGTGGCTGGCGCCCCCTGCCGGCGGCCAACGAAGGAACCTACAGTGCGGACTCGCCAACTCGCAAATTACCTTTAATATTCTTTTTTTTTTGTTTTCCGAACTGAACTGTTTAACTTGAAGGATGTGGGGGCTTGGGGAAAGGAGTCCTTAAACAATTGCTAGCTTGATTTGTGTTTGGTTTTCGATTCCGTTTTCTGGCAGCTTATTTTTTTAGGGGGGGGAGAGGGCACATTGCGAGTTAGCGAGGTGCCACTGTTATTACGCATACGCCACAGTGGAAATTGCTCTGGCCCTTTAGTAGGTGTTCTCTTCGGGGTTCTTCTCCACTCATCCTCTGCTCCTCCTCCTCGGCTGTTGCTCCTAGGATCTGCGTGCTGCGGCTGCCGCACCTACTCGTGCTCCTGCTCCTGCTACTACATGGCTCCGCCAGATCCCGCTCCTACTTGGCATTGAGTATGTCCTCGCGACAGGCCACGGCCGCCACCAGGGCCGCACCGCGGCCCGAACCATCCTCGGAGAGCATCAGGTCGAACGTAATGCCCGGCTTGATCAGCTTGGAGATCTTCTCCACCATCAGGTTATGGAACTTGGGATGGAAGCGATAGACACTGCCATCAACGCCCACCGTCACATGCGGCT
Source organism: Drosophila baimaii (assembly GCA_018874675.1). Lineage (NCBI taxonomy): Eukaryota > Metazoa > Arthropoda > Insecta > Diptera > Drosophilidae > Drosophila > Drosophila baimaii. Next base: position 8,829 of record JAEIIU010055670.1, on the reverse strand, counting down.
CGTCCATCTTGTTGATCAGCGTGGCAATGCCGGCGGAGACGAGGTGAGCGGCCCGCTTGGACACGCACTCGCAGATGTAGCGAACATTGGCGCAGTCGCCGTCGGTGGCATTGGTCAGGCCCAGCTCCTCGAGCACCAGGCGGCAGTTGGTGAAGGTCCCCGGCTCGTCCGCTTCGATTTCGCTCACATACTTGGTGAAGAACAGGCCCCGGGTGTTGAGCACCTCCGAGTCCTGGCCGTTGAAGAGGATGCCCGACTGGGTCATCTTGACCAGGGCCAGGCGCACCAGTTCGCCCATATACATGCCGGAGATCATCTTCTCGAAGGTCTGCTTGCCGGGATTAATGCTATGCACATCGATGTCCCGATCGAACTCGGTGCGGACAAAGTCGAGGGCTCCATTGTCGCCGAACGCTCCCCATTCCGTGTTGATCAGGACGTGCTTCTTGTGCGGATGCTCGGAGACAAAGAGCTCAGCCTCCTCGACACGCTCCATGTAGCAGGCATTGGCGCCGGTGCCGACAATCAGGCCGATCTTGCAGTTGTGATTCTTCCAGGCGCAGCTCATCAGGGTGCCGGTGGTGTCATTGAGGATGGCGCACACATCGATCTGGACGTCGCCGCGCCGGGCGATGGCGTCCTTTAGCAGCTGCACCACATCCTCGTTGACGACGCCGGCACAGTTGAAGCCCTTGGTCCAGGTCTCCAGCAGGCCCTTGGTCAGGCCCAGCTGGCGCAGCGGGAAGGAGAAGGTGAAGCCGAGCGGCAGCCGCTCGGCGTACACATTGTGCTCGGCCATAAAGTTGGACAGGCACTCGGCTATGTGGTCGAAGAGCTGCGTCCCCGAGCCGATCATGATGTGCTGCGGGATGGCGTAGATGCGTGACTCCATTTGGAAGTCGTTGTTCTCCTGCAGGTGGATGAGCAGCACACGGAAATTGGTGCCGCCGAGGTCCAGGGCCAGGAACTTGCCGCGCTCATTGCCGTTGGGCAGGTCCTGCACATACGTCACAAAGCACTTGACATTGGCCTTTGGGTGCGTGTCCTTGGCCAGGCCGCGCCGCAGCTCGTGCAGGATGCGGTAGCACAGCTCCTGCACCTGCTCGTCCGTGAGCAGCAGCTGCTGACATAACTCGTGCACCATCTTCTTTTTCTCTGCTGGGGATGCGAGTGCTATTTGCTGTGCACTCGGGCTATTTGTCGTTGCATTTGTGGCCGTCGCCGTACCCGTTGCCGCCGACGTTGCATTTGTCGCTTTTGTGGCCTGCGCTGCCGCTGCACACGATGCACCACTCACATCCGCCCCGTTCGCCACGCCCACCCGGTCCGTTTCATCGCGACTGTGACCGTTCTGTTGGGCGCTATTTATGGACACGCTCCTCATGGCCCCGTTCAGCTCCCGATCCATTGGCTTTGGCTCCTGGGCGCGATCGCTCTCACACTCTCACACGGTAAAAAAAAAAACGGGGTGGTCGTCGCAGTGCTCGCAAATCGAGTCGAGTGCTTTTCTAGTTTTCTAGTTTTCTAGTTTTCTGTTTTCCGTTTTTTCAGTTTTCAGTTTTCAGTGTGTGTCGACGCCGCCGATTCTCTCCGTTTTATTTTCGTCCGATGTACGCGTCCGCTTCTCAAAACGTTTTTTACGGAATTAAAACCACTCGCCACGAGCTGCTCACTTTACGCTGCCGCTGCCGCTGCTGCGTCGCTGTCGCTGCTGGCGCTGCTGCTGCGTCGCTGCAGTGCTGCGAACTCTGCTCTCTCTCTCTCCCAGTCTCTGTGTACCCCCCCTTTCGCCGCTCCATGTCGCTCTTTGGTGTGCGCCTGTGTGTGCGTTGTGAAGGAACCTTGAAGGTCAAAATTGAAAATTAGTATTGGGGCGGGCTAGTTGGAGATATGGCGCGTATATCTACGCCGTTTTTGGGGCCTAGAGCCCCCAGCGTAAGAGAGAGAGATAGAGTAAGAGTGAGCCCAAAGTGGGAGAGCGACGCCGTGAATGAGTCAAGTTCATACGTCACAGAGATCGTGATCTTCTGCCAAGTCATGATATCTGCCAGCGGATAATGGCGGAGCTCCAAAGAGGATAGCAATAAGTAAATACGAGAACTAGGAAATATTTAGCTTTCATACTTGACAGAAAAAAGACAAGAACTCACACATGTATGTATGTTGTGGGATTGTTCTGACCAAGTTATGGACTGGTCAACATGCAGGCCATATCTGACCCCTATATAAAATTTATGAGGAAAACATTGCCAAAATTATAAAAATAATGCCAAATTTTACTCAGTTCAGAAGTTGAATTTTATTTCTGATTGAAATTTGACCTCTTCTTTAATATATTGAGACTCATTTTATTAAAAAAACATTATTACAATATTATGAATTCAACAATGTGTGAAACATCGCATTATTTCTATCACATAAACGCGGAACAGCAAGGGCCTGTCAGCTCCGCCGGACGAATGTCTCTCTCGTCTCTTCCGCTTGCAAGAGAGAGCTCTCGTTTGCCGTCGTCAGCAAATTTGGTGGATACCCTACAAGTGGTTGGGTTATATGATAACCAGTTCTGCTCAGAGCTCTAAAAAAAAAAGTTATATCTAAACAAAATTTGCTTCCATATTTTTGTCAATTTGTTGATTTATAATAATTTATTGATTTATAAGGACATGTACAAAGTAGTTAACAAGGCTTTCGGAATCCTTTGAGAGGGATTTAAACTATATTGTGGATTTCATATGACTTGCTCTTAGGGCATTACAAAGTCGATACAGTGACCGTTATCTGAGTTATTGGCTGCGTGTAGGCTTCGTTCCTTGAACCCCTGTACTTCCCCCACTGCCCGTCGCTCCACAACCCCCTGAGCAAAGCTTGTGGGCTCCGCTCTCTCTTGCGGTATCAGTATAACAGTTACCAGTACAGCTGAGAGGCAGCAGCGGCTTGCTCAGTTTACTTAACAATTTGGAGAACGAGTTTGGTTTGCTTAGCTGTGTTCCCTCTACCCCTGTCTCCCAATCACCTCCCCTCCTGCCAAGTTCCATTTGTTGGAATTCTTGAATTCTGGCGACGCGTCAACATCCTCGCCTTGGCTTTTTCCCGTTTATCGCGTTTTTCTTAGTTTCTTTTTACTTTGCCTTTGGATGTCCGTGGGGCTCGTCAGCTGCCCCGGCCCCCTTTTATACCCGCCCCCCTCTTTTGATGTGTGTGTGTGTCTGTGTACGTGCCATGGAGCTCGAAGCTTACGCTCTTTGCTCCCCTCTCTCTCTCTCTCTCTCTTGCTCATCCGTTGGGGGCCAGTTCAATGGAATTTTGTTGTTGTTGCCTATTGGTTTTTTTCATATTTTTGCAGCCAGATTGCATTTGCCATTTCACTCGGCTGCAGCAATATTTCATAGTGCTTTCAGGTCTTTTCCATTTTGTTTTTCCTGCCCAAAGAGGCTCGTCCGTAATTGCAGCAACAATAATAAAAACGATTCGAACTAAAAGTGAGTGTTCACATGTATGGATGAGTATATCTGTATGTAAGTCAGCATGTTTGCAAACGTGTGTACTGGCATGTGGCCTCATAACTGTTATACAAGACCAGACGTTCACAGCTGAGGGAATAATAATAGTACTAATTAGATATGGGAAATGGATTAACTGATAATTATGTTCATGATTATATTAATAATAATTATAACCAAGGTTAAGCAAGGGCTAGAATTACAAATAAATTAAAATAATAGAGTCTAACTCGAATAAGTTAAGAAATAATTAATAGAGAATATACATATCTTTATTACTCATTAGTTATATATATATTTTTTAGTAAATATACTTTCTTATATTGCTTGTACTTTCTGGGCTCACGATTTATACATAACTTTTGATTTATTTAATTATAGCTAATATTTTGCACTGGCTTCCCTAATGTCTTGGCCCCGGCTGCACACATATGCGCCATACACGATTATTCCATTCACTCTCACACGCCCCCAGGGGCAGACAGAAAAGGGGAAATAGTGAGAGGGCGATGACGTCTGGGGGCAAAAGCAACAACTGCAATTTACAACTACAACTCAACGACGACAACTTCCTCTCCCGCTCTGTCTGCCTGGTTGGTGGTGGCGGTGCCTCCCACTCGGTTGCGCGGCGCACGTGTGTTGCGAAATAATTTCGCAAAAACAAAATCCATTAGGCCTTTACGCCTGTTGTTGGCCATAAAGCTTCCAAAAATAAATAAAGTCCCAAAAAAAAAAAAAATCACAAAGTGCAAAGTGCATTAAAAATTCAGTGACTTTTGATGTCTTCAAGAAGTTTGCAGCCGGAGGGGAGTGTCGCTCTCTATACGTATGTGTGTATGTGATCTGTGTACGAGTATGTGTGCGACAGAAATGATTAATTGTTTATCTGGCTCGATTACACGTTCCGTTACTCAGGAACACACACACGCACCGATAGCTACCTAACCGCATACAAAGGACGGAAAAGAAAGAGTAGATAGTAAAGAGAGATCCTCAATCCGAAGTTTGGAATACCCTAGAAGGCGCTTTCATTACCCGGAGATTGCAATTTTGCATTTATTTTTACAAAGCTGGATTAAATCTTTGAATTTTCAAAAGAAAATTAAGCTTTTTTTTTAGAAGTGAAGTTCCTGAAACTGGTAGAAAGTTAGGTTCAATTTCAGTTAATCATTTAAGAAATGTATAAAAAGACTATAAATAAATTTCTTTGGGTTGCAAACTACTTTAACCCACAACAACCACCCCGATCAAAGGTGTATAAAATCAACAATGTACATTATTATAATGGCAAACGGGACTAGGAGTGGTAGAGTCGCCGTTGCCGTTGCCATTGTTGTTTCTTTTCCACTCTGGACTCTGTTATCTGCCAGCCACGGAAATTGCTTTGGCGAAATGCGAAATAACATCGCGGTGGAAGAACAAGGTGGTATTTCAGGGGCCAAGACACTTGAGATGTGGGGGCCCGGATGAAGGCGTGGCTAGCCAATTTCATGACTGAACAGTAATAGATCGTTAAGACCACTTCCAAAGATCATCTGACTTTACTTGGAATTTAAGCTGATTATCCCCATGAAAAGTTAAATGAAAGCAAGTCAGATATGTATATTGATTTCTTTGGAAATTGTGAAACAATCATGGGTTTAAAAAGGTGTTAAGTGGCTGCGAATTTCCCCAAAAAAAACCAAACTGGTTTCTACTGTACTCGTATAATTTTAATTGTATATATGTATATATTTATGCTTGTGGAGCTATACATGTGTGATACATGTGTGATAAGACCACACACAATTGGTGCATTGGCACGATGATTCAGCGCTTTTGAAAATGAGCAATGGGATGACCAGCTAAGCAACGACGCATCACATTTCAAGTGCAGCTACACTTCGTTTGTGAATGATTGGAAAAATAATACAAATGTGCCATAACAAAAAATAAAAATATTTAAAACTGAGACAAAGGAATATTTAATGGTTATTGGACTACAATTACTGATTATATGAATAACCATTGAACTTTGGTAGATCTTTGTTATGAAGTAGTGACTGGAGGTATTGGACAATAAGGTGACTTATAGTCAGAAAATTGTGCTTATTACGAGTGTTTTATTAAGCTGGAAACTTATCGAAAACATCAAAAGAATTTTGAGATAAGAAATATAGCAAAATAATATTAAAATCGTTATATAATCTTAAAAGTATGTTTAATGTTCCTTATAATATTCCTAATATTCCTTATAAGCTTGTTTGGTGGTTTTAGGAAACATTAAAAATTATATTAACCGAAACAGTATGATGAAATTTGCAAGGAAATTCCCCCTTTTTTACTGATGCAAAAACCAGGTTGTTCTCGGCAATTCCCAGTTGACGAAATTTCCAAAAAAAAAACAAAAAAATTCAACTGGTTCCAGAGTTTGGGGTTCTGTCCCAAGGAGGAGGGACGCAGGGTGCTCAGCAGGACTTCCACCGTTCCATTCCCATTCCTTTCCTTTCCTACCACGCCTTGAATTCCTTTGGATTTCGTCAGCCAATGTCGGGTTGTATTGTAAACTGTTATACAATGTCCTCTCGCTGTCCTCCCGTGTCACCTTCAACTGTTATATGTGCGCTGGCTGTCGGCGTCGCTGCCACTGCGCTGCGGCGTATTGGACTTTTTTGTAGTCCGCTTTTGGGAATCCAGTTTTGGGGGCTCGCCCCATGGTACACACACACACACAACGATGGCGCCATGCGCGTGTGTGCATGAGTGTGTGTGGGTGAGGGTTTGCCCGTGTGCGCTTGCTCATCGCTGGCGGTTTGTATATACAAAATAATCGATTTCTTACAGCATTTTATCGTAAGATATTCCTTCGGCACTTTACTCTGTCTGTGACGTCAATGATGATGACGTAGCCCCACAGGCACACTCTCTCGCACACTCGCTCTCTCTGGGTCTGGCTCTCTCGTGTCTCCCCATTTCTGTCGCTCCTATCAAGAGAGAGAGAGAGGGGTCAATGCAGCCCACGAAACCGCGTGGAAAATTTGTGAAAATCTGCGAAAATCAAAACGCCCACCAAAAAAGTCACGACGCCGGCCTTCGTTTTATAAACAAAAGTCATTAATTATAATACGTTTTTTTGGCAACTGTAAATAACTTCACGTGACGCTCTGCAAAACAAAAAGGCGGAAAAATTCAGCTGACAGAAAAAAATAATGACAAAAAGACCGGAGAACACACACACATAAGCATATATAGAATTGGCAAAAGAGATTAAAAAACACAAAATTAGCGACAAAAACCCCATAAAAAAAAGATGTCGAAATTCACCGAAAAATCTATATCTAAAAAAACTTTGATAAAAAATAAAGGAAAACAACAAATAAACGCACATGTTTACGCAAATATATGTACACCAAAAACACTATAATAAATACAAATAAATTAATATAGTAACAATAAAAAAAACGACACAAGTAGCCATAAAATGTGTGTTTTGTATTAAAAAAAATATATATATTTTGATCTTAGATAACCAACACGTCACAGTACTAAAAGTCAGCACTAGAGCTAAAAATAAATACAACTTTTGAATATAGTTTATACATTTAAAATACAAACTGTTAGTAAATCAATATTTGCAATATGCGTAGAAAATGAAATGAAAATAAATTATTTAATATCATTAAATATATAAATTTGGTTAAAGAACTTATTTTCCTTAAATTTCTGCGAATATTGATAATATTGATTTACTAACTGTTTGTGTTTTAAATGTATAAATTATTTAATATAATTAAATATATATGTACACTTTGTTAAATACTTTATTTTCCTTTAATTTTCTACTTTAATATTTAAACTTAACTTTCTGTTTATATGTCAGTTTTATAATTAATAAATCCAAGCAAAAACTTTAAATTTTAGCTTTAAAACGTAACTAAATCCAGGGAGCACACAAGGGGCCTCCGCGTCATGGGCGCACTAACCTCTCGCTTTGCACTAAAATTCCCAACTAGGTGGTTAGTTTAGAGCTCAGAGCGTTTAACCAAGGGATACTGAATATGTCTGGAAGCCTCTATATAACCTTAATGTTTTAGATCAAGCCCAGCTGGCTTTTTCTTATAATATTATCCCTTTTTTTCTATATTTTAAAATTAAATTTAATAAAGTACCCAATAAAATGTTAGTAAGTTTGTAGTTCTCATAATTTATTCGGCGAGAAGTAGGTAAGTCACACACAAGAATCACTCAACACTCAACACTCAGCGCAGATTTCAAAGAATCATAGAAATCGCAAAAAAAAAACTAAAATAAGCATGAATAAGAATTCCATTTATTATAATGCGCAGCTAGGGGTTGTCATTAAAAAAAAAAATCCGCTCGCTCGACCTTCGAAGCGGTTGGCTGGCTTTGCTTCCCCCACAGGCTCCTCTGGAAATTTTCCCCTCGCTCGGGGAGTCGTTGTTGGGCAAGGTCAATGGGGGGGAGGGGGGTAAGCAAAAATGGGCGGCGAATAAACTTCAGTCAAGGTCAAAAGGCGCGCGAGCGTATAACAGTTAATGCCGCCCTCGAAAAAAAAGATTGCAAGTGATCATCATCACGAAACTAGTTTGTTTTTTTATCTCAAAAAAACTAAAAATAACAACAAAGACGCGCGCGACGCAACGGAACCAAACTGGTTCCCAAATCGCTGATAAAGGCCCAGACGCCTAGAAATCGAACAACTAGAGGTGTCTTTTGCCTTGGAAACGTTTTCGTTTTCGTTTTCGATCGCGCAAGGTTTGATTTTATTTTTTTTTGGGCAAAAACAATCAAAAAACACGTTTCCGACACATGCGTGGCGGGGCGGGGCCGTGAACTCTGCTGTGTGTGTGGTGTGTGTCTGCTGCTGCCAGATTAGAAGGCGTCATTAAAGTCATAAAAAAACACAAAGCAAGTGGCGCGATGCTGCGTCCGAAAAGCACGTGAAAGTAAGATCTTGAGTTTAAATTTCAATTCATAAGCGCGCCTCTTATTAGGGTTGCCAGATGGGGGGAAACAAACAGCAGAGCTGCCAGTTATACAACCTTGGTATTTTATTTTTTACATAGTACGATAATACTGTGTTTACATTGGGGGCGCAACAGCTTAAGCGGCCAAAAGTCGCTTAAGCGACTTTTTTCCCCATAA
>JAEIIU010055668.1:0-27917 GCA_018874675.1 Drosophila baimaii | reverse complement strand
TGCCATAGGAACGATATGGAAAAATTTGCATATTTTCAGTATTTTTCAAGATATTTGAATGAAACTTAATATGTGCTCTTATTATGTAAATTTAGCTACACCCTAGAAATTGAATTGAATTGAAATCGGACCAATATTTCACATAGCTGCCATAGGAAAGATCGGTCTAAATTCATATTTTACATATTGCTATGAAATAAATGAATGTATACAGAATAGTGTTGAAAAAACGTAATGTATTTTGGCCTTTCATTAGGCCAGTTTGCTGCCACGGTAGACAGTAGAGCTAGAATTTGATCGAAATTCGCACAAAATGAACATCCCTTTCACAATTCCCCCTTCTCCTCCTCCACTTTGTTTCCTTGCTGATAGAAATAGACTTTTCCTTGCGTATTTTAATGCAAATGCGATTGAACCGTTTATCAAATATTTCCTGGTTACCTTGAGCACCAACAACGACGACAATAACAACACAAGGCCCGAGCACAACAATGGCAGAGCCACGAAATCACAACACCACTAAATCAACAACCACAACAAGCCACCCTCTCCCGCACAACAGCACACGCAAGAGATAGGAAAATTGGCAAACTCGGAAAATGCGCCACGCAGAAGGAAAAATTTGCAAGCCGAAAATCAGATTGTGTAAAGTCGAGTTAAGTATCCTTTATGGGGTTCGTTGAGCAGGGAGCGGGATTAGGATATGGGTAACATGTTTGCCTAATACTTGTTGGGTCACACCCCTCGGTCTCGGCCTCGCGTCCCCTGCATCCCCTGTCTCCACCCCCGCCATTGTTGCCGCTGATTACGTAATGGCTTGGCACTTGATGATTGTTCTGCGGCGGCATGAAATTGATGTTTTTGCCAATTTTGCAATTGAATTGCAATCAAAGCGATGACGTGAAATAGAAAACCCCCTGAATCGCAGGGGTAGCTGCTCACTTGTTTGGGTGAGGGAAAAGGGATGCTGGAGAAAGTCCGCCTGTCGTCTGCCGTTCGCCGTTTGCCAAAAACCCAGAATATGAAAGTGAAAGCCAAACTAAATTAGGGTAAGCCCGGTTCTTTTCTTCCCTGCGTTTTTTTTGCAAACATTGAAAGGCCGTCGCGGGGGTTTGCAAGAGGGGGTTGGCTCGTCGTTTAGTTTATTGGCTGCCGAGGACGAGGCGGGGGTGTATGTTTGTTTACGTGCAGCGGGTGTGCGAAGTTGCGTGTCATAAATTCCTGTTCCCAGAATAAATTTGCACGCTGGCAAAGCAGAGAGCACTCTTCCTTCCCCGCCTCCTTGGGGCAGCATGCGGCGCCTGTCAGCGGCTCAGGGTTATAAAGGGAATTGCCCGTGTATCTCGGAGGTATTATTATCTGATTGTCATACAATCCGGCTCTACGAAGGGACCGGGTCCGGATCGAGTTCGTATTCGGCTTCATCTTGTGGAAAATCGCTGGAGACGGGCTCAAGTATCGAAATCCATTACGCCTTTTAAACACTTTGTCAACGGAACTAAGCAGCGCCTGATTATTTTAAAGCTCGCATATTAAATCATTCTCCTTAAGCAAATCAAATAAAATTACTCGAACACAGGCTGGCTTCGGGCAACGAAGGTGCCCGAGGTTCGTGTTCACACCGCTTTCCACACCGATGCGACGAGAGCAGCGCGATCGAACTCGACAGGCAGACAGACAGGCTTTGAACCTGGCCAAGTGGCGCTACACCAACATTGCCCAAATGCTCCACTCGAAGACCCCGCTCCCACTGGAAACCCAAAGCGATTATCATCCATTATGAGTGGTTTCCATGGCGAACAAAGCTTACGTATTGCATTCTTATAAAATGTTTGTTTTACTACGTGACCGATAATTCCATACCTAGGCTGCTGCTGCTGCTGATCCTCCAGCTGCGATACACACGCGAGCTGAGGAGTGTAAGGGCCAGCTTTTATTCTCGTTTCCCTGTCCAGATGATCTACATGAAGGCTGAGGTTCAGGCTCCGTCCTAGTCCCTGTTGCAGTCTCCGCCCGCAGGAGCAATACGTTGAGCTCCAAAGTTCAATTAAGTTGACTTCTTCGCCCCTTCTCCTTCGGCTCATATGCATTTGCATTGGTCACGTTCTGGAGCGTGTAATATTTTAACCTTTATTTCGCCTGTACTTATCTTTTCTTATTTTAAAAATAAGTACAAATATGAAGAGCAGTGGGATTCTACATGATTGGGAGAGGAGTTGAGGTAAAAAATCAAGACAGAGCCAATAACATTTTTTATTTACTTGGAAATTATCAATTTGAATTTTGCTGGAGGTATGGCCACTTTTTATTGTTGGCCAACCCCAAAAGCAAAAGGGGCTCTAGGAATCTGAAGCAAGCATTTCCGCTTATTTCCGGATGCTTAATTTAATGGCTGTGCTGATTTCGCAGACTTCCCCTGTCTGTTCTTGAATTCGACCTAGGTCAACCTGCTAAAAAGCCAACGAACTGAACCGCTGCCTGAAACCGGTATGAGGCTTTTCTTTATGATTTGCCGCCTTAATTGATTTGCGACCGCTGCCAGGAGCAGAGGAAGCCCAACAACAACCAGAGCCTCAATAGCTCTGAGTAGCCAGCCATCCCTCCGCCAGCAGCAGCACTCACCCCTTCATATAATCGACACCCCTTTACGAATGTTTTTTTTTATTATGATTGCCCACCTTTTGTTGCTGCTACTGAAAACGACAACGACACCGAAACTGACCTTTACCGCCGACCCGTGTCCATTTATTTGTTCGTGCGGTCAGTCTGTTGTCGTTCGTCGACTGCCCGAAATCCGCCGTCGTCATGGACATTGGGTGACCTTTGCTTGTCACCGTATTCCCCCCTAGTTGTGTGCCTGCCACTGTTGCCCTCTGCTCGTTTTTGAATCGCACTCGTGTCGAGGGTCAATTTCTGATTAAGTCGTAATTTGTAGAGGAAATAAAAGTGTTAAAGAAGGGCCCTAAACCGGTTCCATAAGGAACACGGTCGTCGCATATGCGCGCTAAATGGTGTTAAATAGCGGCTCATAGAACAGAGGATATTAGCGAAAGTGAATTGCTCGTTGAGGCTTTTTAAGCTTCCAGGAAACAGGATCCACTATAGGACATAGATCTTTAACCTTACGAGGCGCAAACACCTGAGTTTGCAACGACAAACGCTGGACATGCGAGAAGTTTAGCAAAATGCCTAATTTGAAAGCGGTGAAGCTGCTGGGAATGGCAGCTAGAAGGGTCGAAAGGGAATATTTCGTACCCATCAACAGCATGGCTTCGGCTTCGTTCCAATTTGGACGAAACGTGCAGCGCTGCCTCGCTGTCTGTGAAGCGATTACACCGTATAATACGGCCTGATCTAAATATGCATCGTAAATTGTGCAGTTCCAAAGCAACAGAACGGGCCAACTGGCTAGTCAAAGTGAATTACATGGCCGTTGCTGTCTGCCCGTGGATATGTGTGGCATATGTCGGTAATTGTATGTTGCTAAATCTGGCCGTATCTGTATCTGGCTCCGATTTTGTGACTGTGGCACTCGCCAAGTGCTCGTCCACGTTCGCCTGCACCTCGGCAATTGCATCTGGGTACGCAGCGAATTTCCTTAAATCTTTAATAGCTCGTGAAGACGGAGAGTACGTGAAGAAGTTAAAATATTTGAGTCGGGAGACTCTCAAAGCGCCAGACGATACATTATTTGCATGCAGTGGAGATTTATTGGAGCACCCCTCCTTCTCTCAGGGCGCGGGCTCTCCTGCCCTTGCCCAGGGTTCTTCTCGGTTGACAAAACCCACCAAGTGTCATGTTGACATTTGACAGTTTAGCAGTGTCGCATGGCAGAAACCGCTAACAAGGGTGAAGGCAAACACCAGCACAGCATCAGCACAAAGAAAACAGTTTTTCCAGTGGTTTTTCCACGACATTGCGAAAATTTGCAAAATCCCAAGCACACGTCAATGGAGCGGGGGACGATGACGATGGTTGGGTGGAAAGTTGGGTGGTGGCTTGTATATGATCAGATTTTGGTTGGCTGAACACACTTTCTTCCCTTCTACGGGATGTCAACGGAACCCATGGCCAGCAGCCAGGACCAAGGGCGTAGGGCTCGCCCCCTTGTTGCCCTTTTGCCAAAATGTTTTTATTGGAATTTTATTTTATTTCATTGGATTTTGATGGTTTCATTGTCTGTCCCGGGGTACGCCGTAATGGAGTCACTGCGGCCAGTTTACTCCGGACTGTCTTCACGCAGCGATGCAAGCGAAATACGTATGCAAATTTCCCTCTGACTTTTCCGAGGGTTTTGGCAGATGCCTTAGGACATGGTGGTGGTGTGTGTATTTTAGCCCTGAAGGGGTGGATCTGGCCGGGTGGGCGGTCGGAGGTGGTGGGAGGAGACCGCTGGCGTTTTGTTTGTTGTTATAAAAATTACACACGCACTCTCCATGCGGTGCATTGCTTGACGTTTACTGCTAATGAAGTCAATTGCTATCATTTATCTTTTTTTTGGAGCCAAGGAGTTGGTGGAGGTCTGTAGGAATGATGGTTGATCTACCATGCACTGCACGATTTTGCGACTCAACGTGGATATAAAGGAACAATACCAAAATTAGCTGAAATTTGCGAATGCCGAACCAGACTTTGAGTTTTTCTCCAGATTTGCATTTAATGCTTAACTTCGATACAAATACTAATTTTAATACAGATTAATAGAAGTTATTTTCTTCAGTTTTTAAGTATTATTGAAACACATAGCTTTTTATACATTTGCAGAGGGTATTATTAACTGGCATATTGGCTATTTTTCAAGATATTCGAATGAAATATTATTTGTGCTTTTATAATACAATTATAGCCACATCCTAGAAATTTCATTGAAATTGGATCAATATATCATATAGCTGCTATAGGAAAGATCGGTCTAAATTCATAATTTACATATGAATTTTACATTTTGCATACATTTTACATTAAACATGTTTTTTTTTATAAAAATCGTTTATAACAAGTAACAAATTATCTGCAAGGGTATATAAAATTACGTATCGGAATTAGGTGCAAGTAGGCATTGCTGTAAACTGGAAAAATCATAAAAAAATGCATGTTTTTGCCTTCGCTCTGGCATATCCCCACAGTTCGAATTTCCTCCATATTTCAACAGGCCTATGCTCTACGTGGGCGTGAATTTACCAATCACTCGGATTAATTGCCCACTGATAGTCCAGGTTTGCAAACTACCAATAAGCTCCAGGGGCTCACTTTGTGGGTTCAAGTGCGCGTGCTCAAATAAATCATTTCCATGACTCGAGTGTCTGATCCATGGGCGATCTCATTTCAAGTGCAAAAATGCCGCAAACTAGGAACTGAAGTGGTTTGCCCAATAGTGGGTGTTTCAGAAACTCCAGCCATCTAAGTGCCAATAGCGAATGACTGCCGTGGAGCCAGTGGACTCAAGAGGAATCCCTGTACCTCGGAATGAATCGTATGTGACTGGGCGACAGGCAGGTAGCGGGCAGGGATCGAGGTGGTCCGAGTGAAAGCCAAAGCCCAGGTTCCGATATAGGCAAGCTTTTGCCGTTTATAACAGCCAGCGGTGCAAAAGGGTAAAAATTCAGACACCGGAAACAATGAAAATGACTGGGGTGAGGCTTTGGGCCATCATCTGCCTAGCCATTTGCTGGTAAAATTTGTTCAGATCTTCTTTGTCTGGCGCTGTCCAGTTATCAATGAATAACGTATAAATAATATTAGCTATGGTTTGCTTATGTTAGACAGTGGTTGCCACAGTTCCCGAATAATGCATAATAATAAATATAAATAAATAAAAGAAATTGTCCTTATTCCAGTTCTAGGCAGGATCTGTTTCTGAGAGAATAGTGGATGGTAAAATGACCTACTATTGAAAATAGGTACTCTTTGCTTTTATTGCTAATTATGTGTAAATACATATGTATATTATAGGTTTCATCTCTATAAATATCGTGTTCTAAAGCTCACACAAATTTATAAAAATATAATCTTAACCATTTCAAATTCACGACACTTAGGCAACGCTGTCAGCAACTGCTTTTAAAATGCTATGCTAGTCACCTTTCATAAAGCACAAGAATCACTTGCAAAGTGTTGCCGAAAAATACCGCACGAACACGTCGAATTACATTTAAGAAGCTAAATGACCCCAGGGCTTCCCAGTCAAAGTCCAAACGAGCGCAGGATGGGCCTGGACCCAGAGTTACTAGCGTTCACAACTCAATGCCTGCTTAGGCCATGATGACGATAATGACGGTGGCCACAGAACCGGCCTGGCCAGGGAAGCTCCGGCCTAACAAGCCTTTCTGCAACTGCTTCCTACGACTCGCCTTCCAGCTCTTGCTGCCTTTGCACCTCCGTTGGCCCATGCACCGCATGTGCCCATAACGCATACAAATATTATATTTGAGGCTTGCGAGTTCATGTTTCGTGCCAGGCAGGCATCGATGCCTCCACTCCGATATCATCGCCATTTGAGAACGCCAACTGCGCATGCGCAACTTCCACTTCCAGCCCTCGTAGAGTTGCGGACGCGAGAAGTCGAGAAGGCGAAAGAGCGGTCGGGCATTTGGGTAGAGCTGCGTAGCTATGGCCATGCCCGTCTATCGCCTAATTCTTGGGCAGTGTACGAAGTGTTTTGGCAAATTCGTTAAATTGCACGTGAGATTCGTCGATAAAATGTCGTTTAGTGCCGAATTTTGGCTCCAATGATTGACAGCCACTTAATGCCATATGATTTTGCTTATTGCTATGAAAAAGAATAAAATTGGTCTTAAAATTTCAATTACATACTAGTCGATACATTGGCTAAAATAGCACCTGAGTGGCTCTACGGGGAAAGTAAAAAATCAACCCCACGCCCTTACTGGAAGCTGGCTACCCAGCTTTGTTTACATGCAATAACATTTTAGGTAAATGAAGAAGAATCGAAGTGCGTAGATGAAATAAATTGGCAGTTGGAACAGTGGGGCACACAGCAATGTGTAAGCTAGACGGCATGGCCGCTGTGTCTGAGCAATTCATTCCACAGTGGCCGAATTGAAAACAAAGGGACCGAACGCGTTAAGTGGGGGAGCAGCAGCGGAATTGAAAAATCCTTCACCTTCGCTTTATACAAATGACGCCCCGAGAGACCACGGAGAAAGCCGTGGTCCTGAACACGCTCACAACAGGAGCTTTGGGATAAGTTTTAAAAAGTGTATATACATCCATCTACATCTACATAAGCGGGGGACATCCAGCGAGTGTTTGCACAGAACGCGGCAACGCAGCGAAGTGTGGAGGCCAAGGAAGAAATCATTTACATGTGGCTGCGACATTACAGAAACTCGGAGGGATGATTATTAAATGGGTGGCATGTTTAACTATAAAACGCACGCGACGAGGATGAGGCCAAGGGTGGGTTGTGGGCTGAGGGCTGGGTGCGAATGAAGGACAGCCGAGGTTTTGCATCGCCCACCCGGCATGATGCTGCGGGAGAATGGGTACAGACAGAGGGCTTGTTCGAATGGATGGACTTGGACACAAACAAGGACTCCGGGCAGTGCGTGAGGGTGGCATGGCCGGAGACGTTGGTGTGACAGGCGGCTGCCGGGATAGAGGACGGAGGCTAGAGGATATAAGGAGCAGGAGGAGGAAGTGGCCCCTCAAGTGGGTCTGGAGAGGCACAAGAAAAAGCAGGCACTGAATTATGCAAAAGATTTACGCGCTGCCTTCCGACGGCTCAGAAACTTTTGAGGCGTTGGCAAGCCCCTTTCCAATGCTGGCTGACACTGTATAAAATTTTTTACCCGGACACGGCAGTGGAAACAGCGTATGACAGTCGTACACTCGCCGAAGGAAAACCATTTGCCTATGCGCAGCCAGATGGCCAGAGTTCCAGCATGATGAGGTGCAGTCTCGGCTTTCTCCAAGCCGCCAATTTGTAGGCTACAAAGCATTGGGATTACCTCAGAAAGTGCTCAGCAGGCCTCTGGCCAAGTGGCAGGACACTCTGCTGGCATTGGGTCGGAGCTTATGAGGCAGTTAATCATGTCAAAATGGCTCTGATATTTCGATCTACTTTATGAACCAGTAAACAGGATAAAAGCCTGTGAAATGGAACAAAAGTTTTAATTTATTAATGGATTTCAAATATGAACAATTCAATAACGCTAGGATCGCTCAGAATCTAATGGCCATCAATTAGAGGATACTCGCTTTTTCAGTAAAGCTAATCAGGCGCTTTTCACGATCTCTTCCATCCTACCAATATTTGCCTCTAAAATGTTCTCATATCAATACCGGCTGGCTTTTCCTAGACCAATAATCACTCAATTTAAAAGCAATATGGCGCCTAGCGGTCAAATGGCAATAAAAATCAATATTGAACTCCGCACAGAACCTGCGGCTTAGGCCGGGGCTGAGGCGAGGGGCTGTGACTCGTGAACCGAAATTCGTAGGAAATAAATCGCATGCGATAGAAATGAGCGTTGGATTCTATTAAAAGGAGGCAGCCAGCGAGAAGTAATCCGAGAGGAATATGCAAAAAGCTCTTTGATCGCAGCCGCATGCAGAGAGGCATCCCCTTTGATCCCGAAGACGGACACACGACGGCAGGTAGAAGAAACCACAGGGCGAAAATCGTTGAAATATTTCAATTAACTTAAAGTGCGCCGCCGCGGTCGCTGGTGGAGGAGAGAGTTCGGAGGAACAGGGTACCCGGCGATGTGGAGTCGATCCCAGACCATCGGACCATCGGAGGATCGGGACTTGGCGTCGACAATAAACAATGTTTTGACAAATCGCTGAAAATTGAGTGCGCAAAATTATTATTTTCAATTTAAAAATCAAAAGCGAGCGGGAGGTGTGCGCGGCCGGGATCCCTGGAGCACTCTGGATCCGCGAACCGTGTGTGTGTTGCCTAGCAGCCCGCAACGATATATGGGTATTAAATTTTGCCGCCTTGACTGTGCTTGTGGCAAGGCACAGTGGAGAGTGCCCCAGCCGTAGTCGAGTGCAATGGAGACCCCATAAAGTAGTAGGAGCACTGGATTTCGATTTTCTGTCCGCTTCTCACCTCGCTACCCCATCCACTGGGCCCGGCCTGCCTGCCGCCTGCTAATGATTCCAAATTAAGAATTTAATATCGCCAGATCGCGTTGCTGCCATGTGAGTGTGTGGGTTGATCACGTGGTTATAAATTCTCTAGAGAACTGCATGGTCAGCCCGGCTGGGCTGGGCTCTCGGTGTGGGCCATTACAGTAAATCAGCGAAAACAATTCCCGGAGCTGGTTAGCCATTAGCAAGTGTAAGGAACTCTTTTAAGTGGCTGACCTTTGGAATAGTTTCACGCCTGGCAGGCAGCAGAAGTTACTTTGGCAGCTTTGCTGCAGCTACGCCCACTTCAATCAAATTTTTTGATTGGATTGTTTCGGAAGCAAGTCGTCATTAAATCA
This sequence comes from Drosophila baimaii, assembly GCA_018874675.1. NCBI lineage: Eukaryota > Metazoa > Arthropoda > Insecta > Diptera > Drosophilidae > Drosophila > Drosophila baimaii. The sequence goes on along the minus strand of JAEIIU010055668.1, from coordinate 18,459 downwards.
AATATCATAATTATATAAACAGCTAACGTGCGGGAGAAAGGTCTTTCGGCTGCTCAACGGAGCAGCAGCGGCCACGATCTCCAGCTCTGGCTAGAAAGAGCTCGTCGTTTTGATTAAAATCGAGTATCTGAAGTCTTCTGTATTACTATCTGCGGGGCATTCGGCAACTGGAAAGCGCTCTGCGGAAACTGGGCTCCGAATGTTCACACATTCACTAAGCAGAAACCGTGCCAGGAACCGAGGCCGCGATAGGAGTGACTGCCAAGTGGCAGCAAATCAGTAGGTAAACTGAACGTTAACGTTAACCTGATTACGGTTATTAGAGCCTATAAGAAAGATGGCATAGAAGCCATAGTTGGCCGGGCCAGCGCTGCGTCTTTCTATTCTCACTACGCACCGATGCCGCAGGGCAGGGAGGGTCCATTCCGGTCCACTCCGGTCAGGACGAGGACAGGCTCCAGCCCGAGCTCCGCTGATCCGTGGCGTGAACTATTGAAGTGTAAGAGAGTACACATTATGCTGATTATAATCAGCGATGCCAGCAAAGTTGAATGATTACGTCCGAGCGAATCGGAGCACAAGTGCAGCTCATTAGCTTGTAACGGTAAAGAGCAGGAAAATCGATAAAATTAAAGGAAGAAAGCAGACGAGAAAACTGCCTTCTCCCCGGCTCTGTCCGTTTTCCTTCTTTCTTTTCCTTGCGCCGAGCACATGCTAATGAGTGGAATGAACTCAAAATCCGGATTGTCCCGAGTCCGACGACTCCATCTTCAAATTGAGAGAAAATCCAGCCAAAAAGAGAAAAGAGCGCTTCTTAAAATTAGTTTAAAAATCTGTATATGTACGCCGGAAAAAAGGACATTTTTTTGAGGGTTGCATACACAAAAGTTTTGGAGTGGGAAAACTTTTCTCGCTGAAACGAAAGGTTAATTAGATTTTTATGGAGCTCTGGCATATTCTCACTACTCTGAACGAACTTATATGCAGTATATTGACAAAGACACATCGCAATTAATACTTGATTACTTGACTATATCTGAAGGATACAGAATACGCCGTATTCAGTTTAGAAATGAATATATGTAAATGCGAATGAATATTTATTAAGCTTATTGTCACTAGCTCTGCCTCTCTGCCTCTCTCTTTCTGTGTGTGTGTACACTGTACGTATATTGTATATTGTTCGTTAGAAATCAAAAATTGTACAATACAATGTGTGTGTGAGTGCGTGTGTACGGTTGCGTAATAAACAAATATCAAGTAAAAAAGTGCCATGCACAAAAAAGGAAACTGCGTCCCTTTGGAAAAGGGCGCACACAAACAATTCGTGTGTATACTTTTGTCTGCGTAAAAGAGGAAAAAAATTACGGGCTGTAATTATGCAAATTAGTCCTGAGTCCTATGTCCTGAGTTCTGAGTCTGCAGCCCGTTGTGGGGCGAATGCGCGATAACTGAGACCGAGCTAGGTCCCGGGGCGGGAAACAAACTACAGAATCTCCGAAAATATTCCTTTTGAATATTTACGGAGCACAACACGCACACTCATTAATTTTCATCAATGAGCAAGCGAGCCTAAGCCGCAGCTTAGAGCGGCGAATGTGAATTTTGTTTCTAATTTTTTTGTTTCTTTCTTTTTGCATACTTACATATATCCTGGATATCCAGGCCAGCCAATGACAGCAGGGACTCTCGAATGTGCCGCGCATCATTAATTTTTAGAGCTTATCCAGATGACAAGCTCGAACAACAAAAACAACCAGAGCTCCCGGCCGAAAGAAGTAACGAATCGATCCCGAGATGATGTTCAAAGCCACAATCATAGCCATCCGAGCTTGAACGCTCCACTGGCATTTGAGATGAACAAAAAATAAAAAGACCACACGGTGACAACGAGAAGCGGGTAAGTCGTAAGCATAGACACACCAACTATGAAACGAAAAATCGTTAAAAATAAATGAGGGAATCGAGGGGCAGGACAGGCAACTTAAGCCGATCCACGGAGAACTCAACCATCAAAACGTGGATTCCGAAAACGGGACACAAAGCGAACAGTTTGGAATATTTATGATTTTCAAGGATTTGTAGTCGACGTTTCCCAAACCGTTGAGTAAAATCTGAATTTAAATAAAGCCAACACACAGGAGTAAGGGGAAAATGATTCCGGCAGACAAGAGGATTTCAAGAGATTTTGTGAATGTTTCAAAACCATTAATATTCATTTTGTTTGATGTTATAAAATGTAAAGAAAGGGATAGGTAAAAATATGAATATCTTTTCTAATTTCTACCAACTTACTGAAGGTGTTGCTCAAGCTAAATTTCGTAAATACAGTATTATTGCTCATAATTTCTCAACATGATTTAGCGAAAGTTCTCTGGGCTTCCACATATCGACCTGAAACTAATCCGATTCTACATCAGAAATCACGCATTTCCGGCACGTATGGCACTTCCGGCCAAGCTCATGTCGAACAGCATGTGCTTCCGTCTCTTTCAGCTCCTACACTCTTTGCCAGTTCCAACTAAAGAAAAAATGTTAACTCATTTGCTGGGAAAATGACTTTTTAATATGCGACACACTTTGGCGAATGTATTTGAATATTTATTAAAGTCCAGAATCTGAGTAATACGCATGAAAGTCCTTGAGCTTTGAGAGCCTTGGCGGAAGTGCGTAGTGGTCATTAGGCTTGGCATTATATCGCAGGCCTTGGGACGCGTGCCGAGTACGGGTCCGCTAAATGGTCAAGTGGTGGTCATTCACATTTACCACATGAGTTTAGGGTAATGCACGCCATGAAGCTAGGACGAGGACTTGTTTGACGTTGTTAATTATCCTGGAATATGCCCTGCTCCCTCCTTAATATTAGTGCTGCCTCTAATTTGCATAAGTGTAGCTGTGTGCAGGTGGGTGAGGTGGGTGATTAGGAGTCCAAGAATATTAATGAAAACTAAGGCATTTTTCGGAACATAACTGGTTAAGGCTGCAAGGTTTACTTTCACTTCGGCCTGTAGTTATACCATAAATGAGTTTCTGATGGCAAACGGAAACTGGGTTACAAATGGTCATGCCATTAAAAAACTTTGTTCAGCTAAAATGGGGTTCTATCTCTTAAATATGGATCATGGCCTTTTTACTTGCTTTATTGTGTATTATAAAGCCTCATCGAAATGCCTCGATTTTGAAACGCAGCATCAAGTTAGCCCTGATCTATTTTCTGGCACCTATCAAATATGTGTATTGGCCCTGTCGATATACATTCAGTCCTACACCGGCAGCAAACCCGACAACATCAAATATTTCTTGTAAAGTGTTCAAGTTTTTTTTTCATTTTTGTTTGACCAGTGAGTATTAGAAAACTTAAAATATGTGATAACTTATTTTTCCACATTGAAATCAAATTTAATGTTTAGCATTTTTTGGCTTTGTCATGTGTTGCGGACCTTGCTGTGGAACCTGCTACTACCCCTGCTGCAGCCCTTGCTTCAGTGGTCGATGCTTTGGACCGCGATGCGGGTTCTATAGTGCGCCCTGTGGACCTTGCTGCGGCGGTGGCTGCTGCAGTAGCTGTGGACCTTCCTGCTAACATGTTTCAGGCAATTAAATGAAAAAAGACACTTGGTTACTTAAAAACACTATGAACTATGTAATGTCCGTGGCTATTCGACTTGAAGACAAGATCAAGTTGTAATAAAGGTGTAACACGTATCAGTGCTCATTTTTCTATTGCACAAGATCGGTGGCTTCCTAATCAAGGTAGATAATCAAGTTGTTTCGTGCTTCCGTACAGTAGCGCCATAAGCCCATCAATTACAATGCTAATTGCCCAATGACCGCTATTAAGTCCCCCTATGTGCCCTGATCGTATAATACTAATGCTAATTTATGCACTGCCCAAAGCAAAAGTCAAACAATCAATTTACGGCAGGACAAACACTTCCAGGAGTCAGCGGGTCAGCCAGAAACCAGTTGACCCTACTGACCGCTTCACACTGGGTTGGCCTGGTCACTTCCTGTTTTTCACCTCCTCCCCTCGTCCGACCGCCGAGTGGTCAGTGTGAACACGAATTAACGACCGTGTTATTAGGGGGTTGGGTGACAAGGCAAACATGACATGAATCGCATTATCAATTCAAGTGGCAGTAATTAGCTTTGAATTGGTGCTACGGTTCGAGGGTCTTGTGAGCCTCTTTAGCTTGACCGATGTTTATTTGTTTCCAGAGATCGGACGCAGTGCTCAGTATCAACAGCTATAGCCCAAATGAAGATGCGTTAATTTTCCAAGACACTCAGTCTCCCTGTTGTTCGTCCCATAAGGAAAGATTATCGCCTAGCTGCAGTGAGAAATAAAACCAGCTGGTCCACAATATCCGCAATACATTGAAGTCTGCGAGTCGCGTCTGGCGGCGACAGGGGACACATTATTTTTATTTTCCACCGAAATTTTCTTTGCTTTTACGCAGAAAAATACCCCAAACTAAATGTACCCGAAGAGAGCCAAAACGCATACGAAGGGTGGCAGAGAAAAGCCAAAATAAAAATTGAAAATCGTAAAAAGCGTTGTTTCGCAGCGGCACATTAAATGAGTCTAAATAATTTACGTCGAATTCACAGTGTGACTGGGTGGTACGTGTGCGTGTAAGGGGCAGGTTGCCCTGCGGAGGGATTGAGGGCGGTGGGGTAGAAAGCGATGGGAGGCAACACCCAAAGAGACATGTTGTGTATCAAGACAGTCCCAATGCTAATTTTTTAACGTTTGTCCGGTACATTTTTTTTTTTTTTAATGTGAGTAAAGAAACTTTGGATCCGAATCATTGAATTCCCTTTGAGACGTAAAAATATATGAAGCTCTGCTAGCTTTTTCTAAAATGTAGAATTTTGATTGTCATTCAATAATAATGAATATTAAATAAATATTATTTCTTTGAGAGGCATCTATTAGGCATGATTGATCGGTTCAACCCAATCTCCCAATTACAGGGTATCTCTAGAATCAACCCCTGCAGCTAGTGTATGTAGAACGCCCCAAAACCCGAAACATTTTTAAATATCCTAGGCATTTTTAAGGACATTTGTCTGTGAATATTCTGCGTGTGTGTGTGGGTCGCTTATGCCAAGAATTAATATTTGTTCTCCGGGCTCTAGGCAACGCGCCCTCAACGCATTTTTTAATGCCTTCTTGGTCATAGCGTGTGTGTATGTATGTGTATTTGCTCATTAAGCAAAAACAAAGTTAGGGAAAAGTTTTTAACATCTTCAGACATTTTTTGTTTTCCGTTTTGTTTACATTTTTCTTCTGCTTCTGGGGTTTCTCTTTTTTGGTTATGCGTGCTGCCATTTCTTTCTTGCGGAAACACAGGGTGCATCAATAAATTAAGAAATTGATATTTCATTCAAATATTAGTAGAAACTGGCAACGGCTTGATAATTAATCGGTAATGTATTGACTGTTTGAACAATTCAAATGGGAATACCTTTACCGAATAATTTTAAGAGACATCCTGTATTTTATATACTGCCCAGTGAACTGAAGCTCCCTCATTAATTTCTTCTTATCTTGACGTAAAATGTTCCTTGTTTATTTACGTGCTTACTTGCAGGTATTGTCTTGAGCCTTCAATATTGTTTTCTGTGTGAGATTTTAAATCAAGACCACTTTTGCAACCAAAAATATTATAAGTTATAATAACTAAGTTTGTAAGTGCGCTAAAGAAGATTTTATATTTAAAATTTTTCAATATAAATTATCTCTCCGCTAGGGTAAGCCCCAAATCCCTGATCACCCTTTTCATCGCGGCATATAATGAGCAACTCAGCTGACCACATCATAAGTCAGCCAGTATCCCAGCACGTTTTAATAATCTTAATAACAGTTATGCCTCTATCGTCCGCCATTATGGAAATCAAAACCAACGGATACTGTACCGCCGCAGCGTCGTCGCTCACCGCAGCAGCGGCAGCGGTGGCGGCAGCATGGCATCACCAGCGGCAATGATGACCAACAAAAGTCAGCAGAGAACTCAACGGAAATTCACAGCATTTTCATTCGAAAGCCGAGTAATTACGCATTCAAGTAGAAAAAGTTTATCTCTTGTCGAAAAATTGAAAAATTTTCATTTCATAAAATGAGATTAAAACGCGAGTTCCCTGGTTGCCGTTGATGGGCGAAACTGTGGCGGAGAAGGCTGTAGCGCAGGAGGGGATTGGGGCTGTGGAAGAGTTCACTGGGAGCCGCCGTAAAGCCGTGCAAACCGCAAAACCTCGGAAATGGCTAGGAAGGACGTCGGGGGTTGAGGCGGAAAGGAAAGCTCGACGGGAAGGGCTTAAATCTTAAAAGTTTACTGCCAAAATATTTTTAAGAAAATTACAATAACGTCGAAGAAAGCAGCGGGAAGCACAGGATCCCAAGGGTAGGCAGGGAGGTTGGTGGGTGGCGGGCGGCGGGCCGCGGGTCCGACACAAGTGAACGAGCTGGAAAGGAAAATAATAATGGCCGCCAACGTGGGATAGCGTCTGTCAGGGAAAGGGTTTTCAGAATGAGACGACGATGATGCTTGGAGCGATGAGGGCGATGAGGGCGAGATGTCCGCGACGACAATCTGGCAACGCCGCGAAGTGTGTGTGTGTGTGTGAGTGCGCGTTGCCGGGGTGTTTGTCCTGCCATGTCCATACGCACTTTCAACCCTTTATGCGCTGGCGGGGAAAAATTGCGTAAAGTGCGAAATTCAGTGCTACGTGCTCTGGTGTGCCGTTTCTGTATACGGGTCGGGTACATTATGTACTGCGAGAATGTTTCAGTTTACGATATATACTCGTACTCCGCTTCCTCCGCACGAGTAGATAGCGACTAAAAGGGTTGTCCCGGCTGGCTAGAAAATGTTTCCTTTTGGCAGTTATTGGATTTCAAAATGAAATCCATTTGATGGCAAACGAAGCTTTGATATGTGGGGTAAACGCGGCCTTAGAAGCTCGGTAGTTAAATAAATTAACAGCCAGGGGGCAGGACGGACCCTGGGATGAGTAATATAGCTGTCACAAGGGGGTTCTTGACTGATGTGAATTAAAAATTAAATTTGTGACCGTCAGAACGCGTAGAGCAAATAAACATATTTGACGAATATTTAACAACAAACTTAATTTAAAATATACAAACATTTTCCCATTCTGATCTAGTTTTTCTAGAACATTCCGCTTTTAAGAGAATACCTTTGACGAAAAACAAGCAAATGAAAACACAGAACGATCTAGTTATTTTTTTTTAAGCCTAACTCACATCCGGGTCAGTTTCTGTTCTGAAGTTATCCAATTATTCAAACATAATCCTAGAAACCAATATCCAATTGATTGCCGACGGCAAAATAAATAGCTCGAATACCAAGCCCATAACAGCATCTCAGAAAGGGGCAGCTGCTTCCAAAAAAAAAAAGAAAGTACAATGGCATGGAGGGAACAGAGGATACAGGAGAGATTGAAAAATTTGCATATATGAAACCAATTGATGAAGCGGGTAAATCTGAACGCTGACGCAGAATGCTGTGGCGGAACGATGGCAGGGCAACGCGCTTCACATGACAGACAATCTGAAAGCGAACATTGGATTGAATCATTTAGCGAACAAAGGCAGAAAGGTGCCAAATATTAGGCAGGACAGATAAAAAAAATGAATAGCTTTCATATGCAAATTAAAGTGCAACTCAAGCGAGTTGAGTGAAGCCCATAATGGGAATCTGATTTTGATTTGGCACGTAGCCTACAGCCAGATAGGAGTGGTGAAGCCCCGGCCCGTCCTTTAGTGAAAGTGGCGCTCTCAAGGGCCTCCCCTGCTCCCGTGCCCTAAGACTTCCCTCCTTCGGACCCCCCGAAGTCCTTGCTAATCCCTTCCAAATGAAAAGCAGCGTGCGGCCTGGAAAATGTGTAGTTAAGTTCGCTTTCCCCTCTCGCCGCTTTATATGTGTGCTTATAAATTTCAGCGCAGAAGACAAAATGGCGTCGCTTCTCGAACTAATCCAATTTATTACAGCTCCATAACTTTTTCCTATTTGCTTTTTCCTCGGTGGCTTGCCCTCCGTTCCACACTCGAGACTGACAGACGCTAAATGCGTCTTATTAGATGAGCTGTGTGTGTTCGGGTGTGGGTGTGTGTGCCATGTTTACCCTCGCCATTCCAGCTTTGCTGTATTCCTATTCCCAACGAACTTTGACTCTTACTCCACCCCCGTTCCTTGAAGGGGTCGTCTGCTTCAATTTCAAGCTTCTATCTTTTTTTTTTTTTTTTTTTTTTTTNTTTTATGATAAATTGCATTTAGCAACCACCGACGCCGAAGATACCACCACCGCGCCACCACCAACCAACCCACGCTACCACCCTCTCCTAGACAAATGCAATGTAGAATGGGGATAGGGTGAGCATGCGTTTCCATTGTTGTTGTTAGGATATGGACACACTCGTGTAAAGGATTTAACTTCAGATTAAATCCAAGGCCCTTCACCCCCGAATCGATTCTTGGAAAATGGCCGGCGCGAAGTTAGTTCTTTTTAGTACTACTACATATGCAAGTAATTTAATGCAGCAATTAATTCTGTCTTATTTTTTTTGGTAGTTGGCTTTTTCTTAAAGGGTATTCCATATTTGCATCAAGGTTTCAAAGTGTTGCCAATGTTATTTTAAACAATTAGTTGTTTTTAATAAAATGTTGAACACGACTTTTTTAAATGTTACATTTTTGTATAGTTGTTCAAATTCTATAAAATGCAAAATAAAATTATGTTTTGTTATTTTTAAACTGAAAATTAAGATTGATTTATTTATTATAAACTTTGATAGAAAAGCTTTCCGAATTAAAAATGATTGTATTTGGCCTTATTTATGTTTATTTTCTATATAAATATATATCGATTTAGGAGCCTAGAATGAATGTGGTTTTCTTTGGGGCTTCTCATGGCCAAAAACTTATGAGTGTTTTAAAAATCAGGGACTGTACAAATTGTAAGTTTTAAAGTAAAGTAAATTACATCACAATGATTATTTTTGAACTTTTACGTTTTTAATTAACGATTATGCGTTTTAATTTGTATTAGTTGTATTAGTCATTCCGACCCCATAAAGTATATATATTCTTGATCAGCATCACCAGCCGAGTCGATTTAGCCATGTCCGTCTGTCGGTTTTTATGCAAACTAGTCTCTCAGTTTTTGAGCTATCAAGCTGAAACTTTCAGGATAGTCTTACATCTTTTGCAAGCAGTATATATGTCGGAACGGACTACTATATCCTATCCTATCCTATACATTATACATATATTTTACATTATACATAAATGTATATATTTTATAAAAATCCGCCCGAAATTAGCTTTTCTTACTTGTTTATTTATATTTTGAAAATAATTTGTAAGAGTTAGAGTACTTTTTAGGTTAAAATTGCCTTAAAAATCAATTCATCTATTTTTTTTTTATTTACTTTTTTTTTTTTATGTAACCCATTACCTTAATATACATATTTGCCACTTTAGGTAATGTGTTGCCTAGGGATTAGTCCCACATTTATCTGGGTATATTGAACGAAATGTTGGGCACATGAATGTGACCATATATACAGTCGTGTTAAGGTGTAAGTCCGACCGAGTTGAATAAAAATTCACTTTCATTTATTGCCTTGTTAATATAAGCCACGTAATCGCTGTGTAACCAAGCTGCAACCTTTTCTTAGACAACAAATTGTGTGAAAAACTGTTTGCATTGCGCCCGCGGGACATCGGTCCAACTGAAAAATATAGATTTTGTTCCATTAAAACGAACAATATTTACTTGCGCATCTAAGAAGTTTATCAAGAGGATAAATGTCTATATGGTAGCCTGTGTCTACCGAGTGCGCAACTTGACTTGGCTTGATTTTCAAGCTGATTTCCCGTTGACTAATATCGCGTGTTTGCCCTTGATCCCATGGAGCGTTAAGTGCATCCTAGCGGCAGCTCCTTTCGTGTCTGGGAAAACAATGAAAAATTCATGCAAATGAAAAATAAATGCACACAAGCCAAAAAGGATAATGCAGCAAGGAGCTCCACGGTGCCGCGGGAAAATAGAAACACATTTCATGCAATTTCGGACTTGGACTCGGGTGCTCGGTTCATGGTTCTTGTCCCGTTTCGACTCCTTTGTCTGTGCCACGAAATTTCAATAAATTATGCAAAAATTTTCGTGGTTTTCACGCTTTACTCTTGGCCGTGTCTCTTCCTTTTATGCAACATTTTACTTGCTGTTTTATTCAAATTTGTGTGCATTTATTATTTGCTAGAAAAACAACATTTTACGCGCAACGATTTTTTGTTCTGGCGACGGAGTATCATCAACCCTTTTCGGGTCTGATGCCGGCACAGCATCCAGCTGTTTGAATTAATCCCTTTTAGGGCGATCCTCAGCGATCTTTGTCTGCCGATAATGTACGCTCAGGTAAGGGATATACATATGTACATATGTATGCACATACACACATGAGGCTGCTGCGTATGCAAATAAGTTTGATTAAAAATTTAAATGAGGTCCCTGCCAGGGGACACCTTTTTGTGAAAGAGCGAAAACATTGACAGCTGCGTTTCGAGTTCTCGAATTTGTGGATAGTAATTTAATTCACCTCTTGAACTCCTAGGACGCGGACGCAAAAAGCCTCATCGAATAGAACCGACAGATTCATATAAGTAGAGAGCATATTTTCATTCTGCATTTTGCCTTATAAGGACTAGGTCGGTATCTCGCCTGCCATCAAATGTGATGATCTATGTTGGACGCAGTAGAGGCCCATTCCCTCGCACATATACAATTTTCAATTTTTCACTGTTACCCAGATAACTGTGATTCGACCGATCACAGCTTCGTAACTAGAATGAAATTACTACCAGATCCGAGGCACGAGCGAGCATCCACAGCCTGCACCTGAACACGCCATGTACTTGGTACTTGGTTGCCGTGCCGAGCAGCAGCCGCAATACAAATGATTATGTTTATACTATTAAAGTAATTTACTAAAAAATGACGCCCTGCCAAAACAAGATAATCCGCTGTGCGCAGAGTCGCCATCGGCTCTTCCTCTCCCTGCCAGCGAGAGCTGATCGTCAAAGTCAACCGCTTTAGCTGGGGGTTAAGTAGCTGGCTGTCTACTTAAGCATAATCGAAGTACGGCAGGGGGAGTCGGTTCGGCGATCAAACGGCGATTTCGCTGGAGGATCGCTGGCTTTATCACAACATTTTGCCAAGAAGATGGATAAGTGTGGTCAAGTGCGAGCTGCTGATGGGGGCATCGTGGCAGGCTGGGTACCCTGATCGCATGATCGTTCTCCGTTCGCTGGCCACGCTGGTAGCCGAGGTGCGAGATCTGCAAATAATGTGGCCAACTCCACCGGAGCTGCATCCGCGCCCGATCTTTGCCGCTGAAGGCTGCGAGGCCAAAATAGGGGCCATGTGTGCCGCCTTGCTAGCTTTCAGCCGGGCGATCGTTAGCTCGAATCGCCTCCTCCGTGGCTGGGTACAGCTCTATTAACCCCTGCCACTGATTTGGTGATAACGATCGTAATCGTAGCGGTACTCTAGGTGCAACACATGTTGCACTTTCCACGACTCCCATTCACCTGGTTGTGCGCTATATTATTTTCCTTAATTTAGAAAATGGGTTCCTTCGCTGAAATTAGTATGATTCAATATTCGCTTTTATCGTACGTTCGCCTTGTATAAAATGCTACAGTCTGCAGACCTTGTACGAAGCTAAATTGTAGCTTGAGGGGGAACATATGTTTTGGCTCCTATATGCTTTGATCTGTCGATCAGTAATTCAACTAAGAACCTTATATATGGTTATGGATAAAATATATGAGCATTCGCAGCGGAGAACTATATAACAAGGAATTATTAAGAGCGCTTGCTGCGCGGCTATTGGTTGTATTTAATTGATCCCTGTGTAGCAACTAAACGAAACAATCAAAGACGCAAAGAGTTTCCCTTTACGTAGCTAAGACAAACAGTGACTATAATCAGACAAATAAATACAAATGTTTATTAAATCCATACTCATAAATATGCATGGGTCACAAGGGTATGCCGGCAGCCTAGAATCCAATAAGCATGGGGTCCTCTAATTACACAAAAAAAAATGGGGTTCGGGCTCTTAGAGTAAAATCAAACAGGACGCTTTACATACACACTCGCTGAAATAAATACTCTTCGATTCCATTTATTCGCCTAACGAAAAAATTATGTGGCATAAATATGCATGAGAAACTCTATGGGGCAAACGGAAGTGGAAGTATGTACAAAGATACACACCTATCACATTTATACTTGTAAAAAGAAATGGTATCCTTTGCTGCATTTAACCCCTGGAGAAAGTTGCAGCTGAAAGCTGTTTGCATAGTTGCCGTGTCTAAACAAATACGAAAGCTATTTAATGAGTCGCGCAGTATAAACGGAAAAGGTTTACAATTAAGAGAGAAAAAAAACTGTTGTCTGTCCGCCTTCATTGGATGGAGTTTTCATGTATTTGACTTTGCGGTTCATTGATTAAAATCAAACTGTTTATTAGGGGTAAAAACCTCCCTGCCTGAGGACATGCATATGCATACGTATGTATGTCCGTATAGCGAAGCGATCACTACCCTTCCTCTTTTTGGTTAATTATTCTTGTCGTGCCCCGTTGGTTTGTCATTCTCATTAGCGAAGAAATACGAGGATACTCCGCTTGCCTTAAATGTTATGTCGTATGTTCCGCGAACTTGTACAACGTTTATCAATTGGCATGTATCATTTATTCGTTCTTTTATCGTTCTGCCACAGTTGCGGCGAATGATTTTAATTTTAGATTAGCCAAATGAAAAAAATAATAATAAGTCCTTGCCTTTTTCCCATCACACACATCGTCATATCGACAGGCATGTCAATATGGCTTAATATTTGGCTTGCATGGCTCTGGTTACTTAATTTAAAAGACACCCAACGATTATTGGTTTGAAATTGCTTAGAACACGCGAATACGTCTCTGCAGTTTTTTCTGCTCCTGCAAATGTTTTGTGTATTTGCACGGTTGAGTAAATAGGTAGGCGTTGATCCAGAAAATACGCTATTTTTATTGTTTATTGCCACGGGGGGTTAGCGATGGGTGGCCCGTGCAACTTGTATTTTTGTATATGCAGACTTACATATTAGTCATTCAGAAAGTCAAGCTGACAACCACTTAGCAACTCTCGGGTGTCATATGTCCGTTTTGAACAGCGCCTCCGGTATATCTAAATGTAGCTCCAAATATAAATCCATTAATCTCTTACCCACAAGCAACTCGCCGGCACATTCTCATTGCCACACGCAATGTGGTGCTACTTGTTGCGGCCTTCGGTGGAGCTGATGAGGAGACTGTGCCACTGAGCATCCGGCAAGGGCAAGGGTGTTGCAGTCTCAGGCCGCCTCACCTTTCACGATGCGATTTGCATAGCGTTTAGCTTGCCAAGTCGACATCGCATATTAATATATTTAAGTCATAAACGCGCGCTTTCCTTTTAAGCCATGTTCGGTTTCACATCTCTTATCCGAGCCATTTGTGCTGCGGTAGTCCTCGGTAGCTGGTCGGCGGTGCGGCGCAATAGTGGCATCCGCGCGGATTCTCACGTGTACACGAAAATCTTTTTTGTGCGCAACAAGTTCTTAAACAAAGTTCTCATCTGATAAATGATATTCCAAACCGTTCCTGACTCGATATGCATAGAGTCGCGACTGTTGACCATTAATAATTTCTGTGGAACGGCAGCTACGCTGTTGACCTGCAGAGCAGTGTGCATTGTTACATTCCCCTTTGTCTGACTGTGCCGGGGCAAAAGTTAAGAATCTTGGCCTGAAATGGGCAGCTCATGAGGTTGCCATTTATGACACACCAGTTTCGTCTGCTATCAATTCCCATATATGATAGCCGAGACCTTTACACACATCCCAATCCTCCCGATCCCGATAAGCGATCTGTGGAGCAGCTCAAAAGCTTCCACAAGTTGCCACTTGGGGAGGACTGATGATGGATTATTGGTACGTGTTGCGAGGCGGGTGTCGAGGATGTTGAATAGGACAGCCAGCAGCACGAGAACACGAGACTCATTAATCCTGCTGGCAAACTGGTGGCCGGGAATGGGCCCTTCGGCTGCCTTGCCACGACTCATTTGTGCTAAAAACTTTCCGGCTTGATAAATTGCCCGACACCCAAGCAGCACACAAGCGAGCACACATTCCGCTCATCTTACCATTTTGCCCAGGGCCGAGTCCCAAACCATGCAGAGTATGCCAGAAGCTGCGGCTTTTACTTACTGCTTTTTCCTTCAACTTTTTCGATAGATAAACACTTAACACGTTTTTGCGAGTGATTTAAATACCTGCCTCCTCCTCCGACCTGCCCCATATTTACCAGCCATTCAATCATTTTTGGAAAGCCCTTCTGCAAGGGGGTGCTCCACATCCCTTTAGCGTTTTGATATGCAAATACTTTGCACAGGTTTCCTCCATTTTTCTCATTTGAGGCGTTTGTTCTCTGCAGTGCCTGTCTGTTTGACAGTCTGCAACCGTCACGTTATGTCAAATTTATTGTTTGGTTTGTTTTGTGCGATTGTCACGTTTTTGTTTTGATTACATAATGCATTAAATGTGAGTCTATAATTTTCTCGGGGCAGAAGTACCAAACCTTTAAGCACACTCTTTTCAATATTTTATTTAAGGAAATAGAAACTTTAATTGTAATGATTATTCTTGTGGTCGGTCAGTCCGTATCGCTGTTACTATTGAGGCTTTCATCGTCCAGGTCCGTGTCATCCGACTCTGAGCACGTTGGACTGGGTGAGCTGCATTCGGAGTTTTGGGCTGAACTGTCTGCCGAAAAATCCTCGTTTGCTTTCTCGCTGTTTGAATCCCGCTCCTCGTTGCTGTCGCTGCCGTAGTCAGGCTGATCCTCATTGTCACTGTGAGTTTTGCAGGTGGCTTCGTTGCCTATAAACGACGAGGCCGAGTTATGAGGCGCCTCTCCAGATAATAAGTTTGATTTGCCATCACCTTTATTTGATGAACTTTCCTGGGGGAGGGACTACTACTGTATCCACAATGCCCTGAACGCGATAATTCACTCACCATTGCTCGGTTTTGGTATAATGTCTTGGCATCGTGCAGCTGCTTCAGCAAGGCGTTCCTCTCGATTGCGTGATACTCGCGCTGGAGATGGCACTCGGACTGAAGCTCGTGGTTTTTTGTTCGCAGGTTAAACATCTCGCTCAAGATCTGATGCTGCTTCTCCACCAAAGTAGATACCAGCTGTTCCAAGTTCTCAATGGTAACTTCGTATTCGCGCAGTTTCTTTCCCAGGAGCCAGTTCTCCGCCCGGCAGTCTGCCAGGTCGGAGGCCGACACAGCGGAATTTGTGACAATGGGCTCTATCAATTCTTGTGGTACAGCACTGGGAAGAGATCGGGTATTAGCGTCGAGATGGAAATCAATAAAATTCTCACTCTTTTAGGGGGCCTGCTGTTGAAGGGCTTTCGTCGATGGTCGGCAATGGATGCGCCGAAAGGCTTCCGGGGCCGTCCGCTTCAGGCGTATGGAATTGACAAATACAGGACATTTTTTGTTCAGTTCTAGAATCATTGACATCTCTGATTGCCCAGTGAGAGGTGACTAGGTAATAGGAACCCCTAACTTCCAACTTACTCAAGCTTACTCTGCCTCGCTCAAAAGCTAACTTGGGTGGCTCGACTGAGGCACCTCCCAGTCGATGTGATGATACTCGTACCACTCCCAAAGTAGACTATTAAATTAAAACTGCCTTCGCAGATAAGGGAGTCGAGACGACCCACGTCCAAGCAAGCACTCCACTTACAGACTGCACCCCGACCCGACCCCGTTCGTGCTCCTGGACAGTGTGCACACTTTACGACTTGACATTTTCACACTTTGTTGGCAACGTTTTGGATGCTTCCTACACACTCCTTCCTGCGACAGGGCAACTGACTTTCGGGTCGTCCTTGGTGCCGCGTCAAAGTCGACGTCGATGCAAGCCTGCACGGCATGTCCTTTGCCCGGGATCCGGGATCCGGGATGTGCAAATGTGTGGCTTCAGCTGCAGAGCAACGAAGGGCGGAGTGTGGGCCTGAGTGCACTTTTTGTGTGCGTCGGTGGATTGAAGTGCAAAATTGGTTTAAGTGTTTGCTAAATTGGCAGCAAAATGGCTTTTTCAATTTATACTCAACGTTTATGTGCGGATCCGCAGATGTTGGAGCTGCCCAAAAACTTGCACCACAAAAACTAAACACTTATTCCTCTTTTTACCCCCTTTTGGCAACGAGTGCCGCCTTACGCCTGGTAATTGATATTTGGAAGTTTGTCCCGTTTGTTGACCTTGACATCGGACGGTGGCTCGGGTGCCTCCAACTGGTCGCAGTTATAATACCTAACTATTAATAAATACGATACCTGGCCCAAGCACACACCACTTCCACCCACCGCTAACTTCACACGCTCGCTATGGACGCTAAATGGCCTCCCCCGGAACTCCATTTCCCTCGCACATATCATTTATAGCGGAGATAATCATGGCTTACACCCAGGCGAGACACACATATACGAGGGCTCGTATTTTACGGCCTATTTGCACCGGCCCAAACAGCAAGCTGCAAACAGCGGAAAGGCGAAAAGGCCCAGTTGAAGTGGAATCGTAATCGTGATACCTAAACAACGCCAAATTACATACCAGAGGGCGCTACGCAGACCATGTTAACATAAATTTCTTGCGCCTCCTCAGTTTGGAGGAAAGCCACCACCTCTAAGCCCAACGTTAACCCAGACAACACATGCAAGCGCACATTTAAAAAGGCATAAGTCATACGTGGCTAATAAATTGATTTGCTAAAGTGGATTAGAGTTCATTGCTATGTCATATACAGGATGCTCCGAGCCCAGTGCTTAAAGGTAATCTTGGCCGGCGCAGGAGGAACAGACTGGCCTCGATGGAGGAGCCCCTGTACGCTCGACGCTAGCCAACTATTTTTAACTCCAACTATGTGAGCATTTGGGAGAAAAGTTTTCTGCCCACCGAGAGAGGAATGAAATTACCGAATCCCCAAAACGCTGGCTGGACTCCTTGTAGACTCAATCGCACTCCGCACAGAGACGTTGGCTGCGAAAAAAGAAACGCTTAAAATGCCAGTTTGAAGTCTATTATTTGCTGGACACGAGCATATATTGATTGCATCGCAGTCGCCTTGGTCAGCCCCAAGATTCAGGAAAGCAAATTGCTTCAGCAAATACTCGTACTCGTACTTCTGAACTCCTCCGCGAGGGCAGGGGCCTGGAGATGGAGATGTGGCTATAGATGTTGGTGGAGTGGCAGGGGACGGTGGAAATCACATGGTAATCGGTGCTCTGCGAAACAGAAACCAGAAACTGAAAAAGCTATTGGAGTCAAGTTTTGGCAAGAGGTGTTCCACACCAAACCCGTTTCCAGGCGCAAAGTGCAGATCCGTTGGGAGAGTTCGCGAGAGTCTTCGCCTCCTCGGTGCGCAGGCGGCTTCGTGTAGTGCAGCATTTAGCGTCTTGATCGGTTTATCACCGATTAATTAGAGTTTGATAAATACGCGCACGCCGTGAGTATATAAATCATAACAGCCGACGCCGAAGCAGTGCTGCGGAGTAAGTGAAGCACCGCGAGAGGGGGAATAGGTCCCGAAATACTCGTAACGGCAGAGAAAAGAAATTTGCATATCCACCCGCCCGCATGGAAAAAGTAGCAGTCAAATTGTAGAGGTAAACATGTTTTATTTTGAGCACTCTGCCTCTTGATTTTCACATTTTTGATTTTTACCGCATTTAGCATTTCCCTTTGTTTTGGGCTTTCGCTGCTTTTGACGTTGCCACACAAGCCGGGTATTTTGAAAAACACGGAGCTGCACGGCGGCCAGTAGCAGGAGGCAGCAGGTGGCAGCCGGCTTGTGGCAAGGGTGGTTGTGCAAAAGTGCAAAAATATCTTTGAACATTTTTCTGTGTGAGAATTAATTATGAAAGAACGTCCTTTGAGATGCGCTTGACGGCCACGACGAGATGGCGACAGCGAACAGGATGATGAACAGGAGTTTTATGAATGCTAATTTGAGGTTATTTTTTGGGTTCGAATTTAGAATTTTAGGGATGCAAAGGCAGGCGAACGCTGTTTTGACCCAAGGTGCTTCTGATTGCGCTCCGACTGTAAGCACACGAAGAACGACCTATCAATCCTTTAAAGGAATTTAAATGGGTCTTCCTCGCAAATTTATTTTGGTACCAGATGTAGGTTTTAGTGCATAGATAAATACATCAATTTGAACGATTTCCTCAATATTTGGGGAACAAGTTTAATTTAAATCTTCTTCAAAAAACTAACCAACTCGCTCCTTATTTCCTATCAGAATGTAAGAGGCTTGCGCAGTA
>JAEIIU010055666.1:0-80934 GCA_018874675.1 Drosophila baimaii | reverse complement strand
TGTATGAACATTTCGTACTTAATTTAAGAACGAACCGTTTTTGATTTATATGAAACTGAGTACAAAAAAAATATTATTTTACTTTTATTAACATTGCTTCTGTTAGTTAGTTCATATGTTAATGTATGTATATATTTTATAAAGTTTTTTTTAAGTAACTTACTTTTTCCGAAACACAAGTCGCGACGACTGGGATCCGAACCCTTGTCCCTCAGTTTAAGAGTCTAGCACACTACACATCGGGCCACGGAGACAAATTAGATTTGGTCGACGAAATACTAAATACTAATTGTTCGATTTTTGAATTGATTTGAGAACGAAAAATCAAGAACGGGGTTGTTCATGAATCAAGAAAAATGGGTTTGATTTTTTCCGTTCTTTTTTTTCTGGGTGTATAATTAAGAACAATTGGAAGAGTGGCTTATAGGTTCGTTGGCATCTTAACGTGCTTAAATGTTCTTTTAGCCAGGCCAACAGCTTTAGCCAAAAAACCAAGACCTGAAAACATATGTGCCAAGATGACATTCCACTGATTTTAAGAAGTAAAAAAAGAAATATATAGATATATTTTGGTACATAAGTTACCTGACGTTCCCGCTCCCTCTCGGCTATGGCCTGGAGCAGCTCCTGCTTGTGCTCGCCCAGCCTCTGGCAGTCCTCCTTGTGACGCTTTTGTGCTTCCTCAAAGCCACGCAGCACCTGCTCCTGATACACCTGCCTGTCCAGTTCCGCCTGCCTTTGATTGGCCTTGGCGAACTCCTCTTGCACCTGTCGCTGGGCATTTACGCTTCGCAGGACCTCACTCTGCAGCCGGGCGCACTGCAGCTCGCGGGGACCGGGACGCAGTTGCTCCAGCAGCTGCTGGGCTGCCTCGATGCGTTCTCGTCGGGTTTTCTGGTGCTCCTGCCGTGAAGCCTTGGTCTCCTCCTCCGCCAGGCGTTTGGCCTCTAGGTCCTGCTCCTGCTTTTGATGCAACTCTCGGGCACACTCCTCCTCCCGGGTGATGCACAGATTGCGACCAGCGAACTTGCGGAGGAGCTCCTCCCCACCAATACGGATTTTTTCATCTGCCTCATGACGCAGCTGCTGCAGATGCAGTTGCTCCTGCTTGGCCGCCTGACTGGCATTCGCACGGATTCGCTGGAAACGGCTGCTGGAGATGACCACTGGAGGTCGCTCCCGGACAATGGGTTCACGTCGCTCTTGGGGAAGCCAGGAATACTGCATTGTTTGGGTTATTCGAAGTAACTAGCTTTCTAGAAATGGTTTTCCCTGAAGAAGTTTTGGGGTTTCCATGGCTCTTGGTTTTGTTACCACAATTACTGGTTGTCTTGGCTTTAAGAGGGTGGTTTTCCAGGACTTCTGTGGGGTATTTACCCCTCGAAATATGTTATTTGATTTTGTTAGCCGATAAAGCCTGCCTTTATTGATATAATTCCTTTCATAAGACTTACATTTAATACTTTATTATTTAATTCGATTTTATTTTAACTATTTCTCCAATTAATTGGTAAAGCTAGTAGTGATTTGTGTTGTTAATGAAGGCCGTTATCGCTTAACTCTGCTTAAATCATTCCATTAAGACATCAACTGCCTTCAACTCATCATCCCAAAAAAGTGTTGTAACCAAATGCCAAAACAGATATTGCCAACATTTTGAGTAGTTTATTTTAATTAATTAGCTTTGTGTGTGCAGAGTTGTGTGAGCTGTGAGCACAGCGACAAGCCACTGTCAACGCAAATGGCCGGGCCAAGCTTTTGGTTTGATGGCTTAATTATGTCCAAAAGTAATGGTGGGGCCATTTGGCATAGCCGTCGCTGCAAGTGACAGGTTTTCTGATAAAAATGGCTGATGCTTTTTGGCCACAATCTGTGGCCCCAACCGATCCCATCTAATGTGGTTAGATTTTGTTGTGGTTTTTCGGGCTTCCCGGTCGAGTTGTCAACTCAATGCCGAGTCGGGAGTCGGGCCCATCCCCAAAGGGCACATACCAGCCATTTGGACACGCTTCATTTGCCTCGTATCGGGGCATTGAAATCGTAGATTTGACTTAAGTTGGTTTAAATAAATTTAATTAACACCTAGCTGTGGCTGTGGCTGTGACTGTGGCTATGACTGTGAATCCCCTGTTACAGTACAATGGGACCGAGGAATATTCATTTCCATTTTGAATTGGGTCAGTGCTTCGCCTTTGTCGTTGTCGGGAAAGGGGTTTATGCTATATCTATCCGAGTCACACAAAACACACAAGCCCATGACGGGGCGATAAAGGGGCATGCCTGGCAGAGTATTTACACCGAAATCCAGGTTATATATAAACTTTATCAGCCACTTTATGGGCTAACTTTGCTGGGATAGAAGTAAGTTCTTGGAAGAAATAACTTTTAAAAGCAATTAAAACCCGCTTTTGCTTTAAGATATTAAGTACTTTCCTTAAAGCTTAAAGTATTATTTGTTTAATAAAAGATATTAAGCAAAATCAGAGCTTAAACACAGCTTTCCTGGACACCTAACTCTTCCCCCGTTGACCCTCTTTCTGAATCACCTAAGATCAGTGTTGGCTGTATTCTTAGACATTTAGAGCACTTCACAGTTTCCCAATGCTTATGAGATGTGAAGTGTGGTCTATAACCTGCTCACTTACACCAACAACACCTTCTCGTACTCCTTCTCCTCCTGAGAGACTGCGTCAAGTACCCGATTCTTATCTAATCGAAACTTATTGGCTCCCCATAGACTTTGCCTGATACCATGTAAATATACGAGTGTCCGATGCTGGTTCTACTTTGTCTTGGTTCTTGCCCACAGACAGCCGGACATATATCACTTGATCTTCAAGTGCGAATGACAGCTTGGAGTAGGAGAGACCAGAGACAAGAGACTGGAGACTGGAGACAAGAGACTCGAGACTCGAGACCAGAGACCACAAGCCTTTCGCCTGACCACGACAACGACGACGACGACGACTACCGTCCAGTTCGTTGCTTCCACTTGAATGACTTCATGTGCCCCCGTCGGAAAACTTGAAAAACTTGTCTTTGTCTCTGCTGCCAGCAAAGAGAGACTTGCACTCGAGAACCCGGCAACTATATATGGGCGGGGAACCCGAGAATATGAAGAGCAAAGGGGCCAGACTCTGGGCCAACAAATGAGTGCAACTGTTTTCGGCCAGAAGCCGCAGTCCAGTTTACAGACAAGAAAGCAGAACAGTCCCCTGGGATTGGGACGGGGACTGGGACTCTCTGCCTCTGTGTATCTGCCGCCGATATCTGCAAGTCTTCGCTCTCCTACTGCTGTTGGTTAGAGCAATTAACATGCAATTAAGAGACGTTTCAATCTCAAGAGCCAAACAGCCAAGAGCCAGGGCCAAGAAGACATCGTAAACACCACTTTAAGCGGTGGCAGAGTACAACTTTTGATGGGCCGATCGGTGGCTTCTTAGGAAGGTTCTAATTATAAAGTTCCGATCGTTAAGCACACACAACACACACGCGGTGTTTCTAGCGAAAGTTTAGACAGGAAATTGATGGGATATTTTACACACAGAAGCAGTGAAAAATGTCTATGTAATTTATAATTTTCAAGTTCTTATAGCCTGCGATCAGTCATCAATCAGATAGGTATTAAATCAAGGCACACCTTTATTTTAACTTTGGGTAAGCTTCCAAAAATTTCAAGTTCTATTTCTGGACATTATCATTTCGCCTTGTCATGTGGACTTACAGTTTTGATAGGCATCTTATGCTACATACAAGAGAACATTGCCATTTCTTGGCTGTAATTTTTTTGAGAGAACATAACGGAGTTGGGTAGGAATTGTAACTTGATTTATTAACCTGTCTGTTAAGCGATTTATAAGCCATGTCAAGAACAATAAGTGCCAAATACTTGCCAGATGACATAATCTCTGTACATATAGTAAAAAAGCTAGAACTTACAGATACTTATATGTAAGTGTATAGCAACTGTGCCCGATTCCCTCGATTCTCTTGATTGTTTTATTTGAGTGAGACGCAAATTAATGTTGAGGCCTTTCAATTTTCGTGGGGTTAAATCAGTTGAACTCTTAATTGTGTATTTTCATTATCAATTGAGAAGCGCTTCGTTTCGTTCTTTTCACTTTCAAAACACGCCTGCCTCTGGACAGTACAATTGGGTTTAGTTCATTATAGAGAATAAAGAGAATATATAGCTTATAGGGCGATATGTGTGTATTAAGTTTTTCATGTCTGTTTGCCAACAAAACAACATTTCAATGTCAACTCGATCACGTTTTCGACGGCAATTTGTTGTTGGATTTGTTTTTCGAATTTGATACACTCTAAAGAGCGTGGCAAATTGCCCAAGTGGCCAAGGGGAGGAGGAGGAGGAGTGGCGGAGTGTAAAGCCTCGGTCTTACATGAGGTTTTACACACACACACACCAACACCAACACACACCTGATACTGCGATTGGGTAACTAGGTATTACCACTTGAGGTTGCCTGCTAGTTGAGCTATTAGTTCTTCATCTTCCCAGCTCAGTCTCTGATCATGTTTGCCCATAATCTGAGGTTAATCTGGTTGGGCTTGGCTGCGCCTTCAGTGTCATTTCAAGTGCTCGCCGATCGCTCGGAGCTGCTCCATTAATCAAGTGGGTAATGTGTAACGTCGGGCAGCTAGTATTTCAAGTTGCTCAGGGATGGGTTAAGCCATGTGATTATTTAGTTAGTAAATGGTATTTGGGAAATACAGAGTAAACCTAGAAGACTGGTCAATATAAAGCCTGAAAATTACTGCATCTTAGCCTGGAAAAGTAGTTATACCTGATGAAATTATGTTTAAGCTGAACAATGATTTATATTCTATATAGAGAACGATTTATACTTGTATGTATTGGTATACATTTCTTGATTTCAATTTATTTTCTGAGGAAATTTGTATATTATATTATCTTTTCTTAGCACATAGATATATTTTAAAGATCTCCAACCTATACCTCATCCATTCCCTCCCCAATTATGACTCATTTAAAACAATGGCAGCTAAAAATAACTTGAAATTCCCCATCGACTTTGTCAATTTGAGTTTCTGCCAATGAGAGGCCAATTCAATCTGTCAATCAAACAATTACATATATGTATCTCTGTAAACGAATATTCTAGCTCAGGGATTGATTTCACAAACATAAATATTCTACTCACAGTGCGCGGATTCTTTACGACGACAATAAAATCCGAAATCAATCAATCAAAAGGCATTAAAAAAGTGGAAACCAAGTCGGACGGCGGCCAATCACACGCTCTATTTACAGCAAATTAAAAATTCAGAAACTACAAAAACAAAGTCCGCCGCCCCGAAACGAGAAGAAACAAAAACCATAAAACTGGTACAAATATTGGTCAAAATATTTACCAGCCACGCCCAGGGAGGGAGAGAATTGATTAATGGTTTCTGGCCACAGAACGGAGCTGAGAAAGTGCCTTAAACGGCACAATAAACGGCATTAGATCGAAAGGGGAAATTATATCTAACACACATTATTAAACACTATTGAAAGGGGGCAAGGGGTTAGGGTAACAAAAACTTCACTCCACTCAGAGAAATTGTTTTTAAAAATTACAGAAAGTTTGTTAAAGGTTTAATAGGTTTACATATTCAATAGAATTTTTTTAAAGTTGTTCTCCAATTTCTTTAATGTAAAAATAATAATAAGAACACCATTTTTTAATGTATAGTAAGAGGAATAATATTTCCCCTATTGACACATATTTTCTGCAGCTTAGGAATAACTTATTTTATGGATATTTTCTATGACTTAAAGCCGAGTGTGTGGCATCCACTCCAAGTGGCGCCCACTCGCGATGGCCCATCCTAATTTGGTATGCAGCTCATCCGCTGCCTTGGCAGTCTTTTTTTTTTGTGGCAGATAGATAGCCATCGATGGCGTCGCGTAACGCGCCGGACAAATGCTGAAAACTTGTCAATCCCTGGAGGGGGGAGATCAGCTAGGCTAGGGTTCCCAGATGGGTAATTTATGTAGATTTATGCCCAATCTAGTTGAGAGAGAAGAAATATCTTATAATTTGTTACCAACTTCTGCAACAACCATCGCGGCAGACCCCGCTCTGTCACTCTTAACCCATTAGCATAATGGACAAATGGTGGCCAGAAGTAGGATCTGGGTTTCAGTAACCACAGCCACCAGAAAACCAGAAATAGACGAAGATTCTGAGCCAAAAGTGGCCACAAATACCGCTAATGATGTGCTAATGTCGCCAACAATATTTGACAACCAAAACAGAAATATTGTTTTTACAAATTATAAAAGTTATAGAAGACTTGTGCCACGGGGCACTTTAAATAAAATAAGCAAGGCATAAATAATGGAGATTAATATCAGTTCGCTGATAATTTTAATGGAAAATAGCTACCTAACTTAATATTTATTTTTAAACAGAATTTTTTTTACTTTCCCAGAAAAAATATATTATCTCTGATCGCAAAACAAGCATAATTTGAGCAAATATTGACAAATTCATTTTATTTGCCATTCATTTTCACGTTCCCGTGAATTTAGCATAACCGAAAATTAATTTTAGCACATTAGCAACTTTTATAAACAATTAAGATGGCATTATAAATTAGTATTTGGACGCGGCATTAGCAAAGCAAATTTTCTCAAGATTTATAGACAGACAAAAGGAACAGGGACAGCTACCATAGATTATATAATTTATATATATATTTAAAGATTTCTTTAAATTCTTACCCAACTTGTGTGTGTTCATTTCCTAACTGAATTAATACGTTTTCGATGAAAATGAGAAATTAATTTGAGCGGCTTGTTTGGTTTCTTCTTCTTGTTGTTTTCTCACTCCCAAAGAAATTCGAATCCCAAATTAGCCACTTAATTTCGTTTAATTAATTTCAATCTAATTTTTTAAGCCCCCCTCAGGGGGAAAAACAAAAACAAAAGCCGACCCAACTAGTTGGTCAGATACAAAAAATGAGTATTTTTGGGCAGATGATATTTCATATGCATAATTATGCATTTTAGTCCAAGTGATTATGCCTAAAACTAATGCTCCAAGGTCGATATCGATTCGGTGTTGAAGTCTTTTGTCGATACAGAGTTTATCTAAAGCGATTGATATTATGTGGAATGTTTTGGTTTTGGTTTTAGTAAATGCATTTAAAAACCGATCTAAAGCTGCAGATATCTGTTGTTTATGGAACGGAATGGCTTGAGTTTCTATTTTGCGTAACTAAACGGATTTTAATGGAAAACTTTTACAAGTTATATGAATAATTAATTTACTGAATAGGTGAATACTTGATATGTTTTGAAATAAATTTAGATTTAAATTAAATAAAGTTATCAGCACTTTCTTCTTTAGGGAAATTGTATTGAAAAATATACTTGATGGTCTTTCTTTCTCTACAAAATCAACAAATAACTCTGTATATATTTATATATAATATATATATACGCATGTATATAAAATTATAATAATTGATAATATTTATCCTTAATTTCTTTGTCATAAATTAAAACTAACAGATAATCACAGCTTCCCTTTATGTTTTAATTAATGCAAAATAAACATATTATTATAAGTATATTATAATAGACTTTCCCAGCTAGTTACCCTAAGATTTATTAGCTTTTCTCACCTGATCTTTAAGCCCACCCTTAACCCGCATTATATAGGCAATTATAGCTTAACAAATTGCCCAACACAGATCGGGCTATAACACACATATGTATATAGTAAAACCAAAACCAAGGCGATGCACTAAATCTTTGGTAACTCGAATCTCTGGCTAAATGCAACCTACAAGCCCGCATTAGCCGGGCGGCCACTGATCGATGGTCGATGCCAATTATGGACAGTGATCTCTGGACCGTGGCCACAACTCCCAAATACGATACGACCACGACGACTGCGACGACGACGACGACCCACAAACCCGAGACTCCAACTCTCGCAGACTCCAGCGAAGACTGTTTGTCAAAAATGTCTCATGAATGGAACGTGAATGAATGATCGAGTGAATGAATCAGCTGTGAATGCAGCTGGGGCGTATTGGAAATGAATGAATTACCCGATAGACGACGACGCCGACGACGAGGTGGCCAACTTGTCTGGGCCGTTTTTTCTTATTTTTGGTGCGTGGGCTTCCCCCGAAATCGCAAAAAGAAAAAACAGCAAAACGAGCAAAAATTGTTTACAAGTACGAAATCCCGCGGCATTGAGACTTAGGCGCTTGTGTCTCTTTGGGGGCTACAGATACTCGACGTCTTCCACAATGAAATTGTCACTTTTCATTTGGTAAGCGGGTTCTCCGCCTCTTTGCCATGGAACTACTGCCCACGTTGCAGCGGAAGTGCCATTTGATTTATTCGCATTGGGTGATTTTATTGCTGTGTGTACTTGTTGCGTGTGTTGTGTGTGTGCGGTTGTGTGAGTTTGTGTGTGTTGGCAAATTTCCGGCCGGCTTGACACACATTTGCATGTGTCGCACAATTTTTAAGTGCCATAAATATTCATTTACCGCCGTAGATTTGATTTGGCTTCGACTAATGGAGACATTTCACCCGCCGACAATCACTTTGCGATGTCGCACACATGGCTTGAAGTTGTTGCCTTTCCAGGAATCTGGGTCAATGCTAAATGTTAGATAAAATAAATGATATACAAAGTGGAGCGAAAAAGTAGAGGGTTCAAGCTGGCAGCGAAACAATATACTTAAGTCCAAGACTTATTTGGTTAGAAGCCATCATTAATTTGGTGGTCGTTTTATTAGTTGACATTTTATAGTGTTTTTTAAAGTTGCAAAGCAAAGTTAAAATCAACTAATTAAAAACATAATAATAGTTAAAATAATAATAATGTATTTAAGTAAAATAACAAATAAGTTAACAGAAATTACTATGGTCTTAAAATCCCTTTAAAAGTGTCCAAAACTATGCTACAAATGGTTAAACCTTTAATAAAAACAAAAATGTACACATAATAGGTACCTCAAAGATTTTATTCCATACTCTTCGACGCACTTTTAAGGTATTGCAAACCTCTAGAAATGTATGTTACCTATTCATCATTTTATTGAAATAAATATATATTTACATGTATTTTCTATTTAGCTTAGCCAATAAAAAAAGAATAAATGTCGTACTTAGCTTTATAGAAATCTCAATTCTCAGTAAAAAATACATTTTTTTACGTATAATATTTTAGTACCTAATATTTACTACCATTTTTTTACCAATGACTTTTAAATGAGTTAATACCCTTCCTATAAATAAGAACAATATACAAATATAAGCCCACCAAATAACGCCTTTCTAACCCGTTCTTCCTGAGGCTTTCAAGCATCTTTATGCAAATCTATGACACATTTTCGTCTGTGTAGTTTTCAATGGGTTTTCCCTACAAAAGTGAGCGATGTCCGTTGCTCCTGCTCGTAGTCCAGTTGGCAACGCCTCGTTTTTTCCCGGCCAGACTTTTCCCGCAGGCTGGCCTGGCCGCCTGGCTGCTCTTAGGTAACTCTTCTCGGCCCAGGTAACTCACGATTTCACGAACTCCGAGAGAGCGCATCAAAGTGCAGAATCTCACGAAATTTGCCATTCGAGCGGCCATTTGGGTTATTTATGGCTGCCGATTTGTTTGCGACTCATTTAACCGGACAGCTCTCGCGGTTTTATGACACATTTAACAGTTCGTTTCTGGGTTTACTTTGCAATTCGTTGGCTTTCGAAAGACGTAAGAAAAGTTGAGCCACAAACTGCACAAGAAACGGAAAACTCGAAAGAGAAACATCCAATTTCGCGCTTAATTTGATTTGTTTGGTTTTTTTTGTTGCCTTTTTTGTTGGCTTTTTTTTTGTCTTACCTGCCTACCGTTTTACCTTTCTTATTATTATGCTTACCTTTCTTTTTTCAACGTGGTTATGTTTTCTTTACTTTTGTCGCCACTTGAAGGCATGCGTTCTATTTGGGTTGAAAAATGGTTGACAGAAAGGGTGGTTCCCGGTTTCAAAATCGTCTAATTCAGGTTTAAGATTTTATATTTATATTTTGATATATATTGAAGGGAAAATAGAATAGAAAATTTGATATATATTTAGGGGAAAATCCAAAATTCATTTAATCGAACTTTGCTTTACCGGATTTAAGTCTCGAAACCTGTCCTAAAAATTTTACTTTCATTTATTGACACATCTCTCAATTATTTTGTTAAATACAACAAAAATTCCGCAGAATAATGCAGATTTCAGGCATACAGGAATACCGGTATAATTATATATCGCTTCGCTACACTTCCGACTCGTCGTCGGGAAGCTGACTCATTCACAGAGCCACCGCCACGATGACAAACACAATCCACACACAGAGATACCAACAATGCCAACCATGACCCACGCAAAATGTGCACCACAAAGGGAGGTGGAGAAAAAAAATCAGCTAACAAGAAATCGTGTAATAAAATAAATTCATAAAAAAAAAATTATAACACAAAACTTTCGACCCACGCGCAGTGAACTTGAAAATGTTTTATCGGCACAAAGCCCTTCAAAGCCATCAAAAATATAAAACAAAACATGAAATTTATGTTTAAAAGCAATTAAACATAAACAAAACAACGAAAAAAAATACAAATTCAAAGTCAAAGCAATTTAGTAAAAATGTTGTTAAAACTGTGAACAATGAAAAACCGCAGCGGTGGAAAGAAGGAAAAATGTTCCATGTCACTGGAGATCCATTTAAAATGCGCTTAAAAAAATATTTGGCAAACTGAAAATTAATGCTAAATAAATATTGTTAGATTTTATTCGAACAACAATTAATGATGCAAAAAAAGGAAAATTTGGAAGATATTGTTACAAGTATTCAGGGACGCCTGTTTCCTGTTTCCTGTTTCCCCTAGTATTAGATTCTAGATTTTATTCGTTAAAAAAAGAAAGAGATTCCTTGAGAATTTTTCGATAGGAAAAACGAGAAAGTCTTATATATTTTATGTTTAAATAATTAAAACTCTTAATTATTTTCGACACATTAAGCCAGTATTTATGGTTAGTGTGTGGGCTTGTTTCTGGTTTTTTGCTAAAATCTAATTGAGGCTGCAAAAAGCTGTGTCCGCTGTGGTCAGTCATGTGGTAGCCAGTGGTGGCTGGGTGATTTTTGTTTCTCTGGTGGCAACTGGTAAATGGTCCATGGTCCGTTGGCTGCGCACTTCAGGCATGAATTGATTTGGTCTGGCTTCGGTGTCCAGTCGTCTGTCAATCAATTGTAATGAATACGCATTTTTCTATGGGAGCTCTCGGCGGGAGTGTAATCCCCCCTCTCCCTCTTTATCTCTCCGCAGCCATGGTTCACCCGCTGGGTCAAACGGTTCTCCGTTTAACCCTGAGCTGTCCAATCAACATAGGAACCCCCATTTAGAATAGCCCTGACCTGCCCTGCAAAATAGTTGAAAGCAATTGAAATACTTTTGCTGGCAATCAGAGTTTCTCTAAATGGGATTGGGAATCGGTGGAAGAAATATATTTAAATGGTTTTGTTTGAAAAGTAATAGTATTTAAGTAGTTTTAATGGAACTATATAGATTATACAATAATCCTGAGTATATTTTCTTTGCTTTAGTTGTATTTCATATTTATTTTGGGATTGTAACGATATTCTACATAAATTTGAATAAGAGAATACTTTCATTGCAATTAGGCTTTAATACAAGGATTTGACTCAAGCAAATAAATAAATTAATAACCAAAGATTTATATTTTAAAATTACTTTTAATATTATCTGTTCTATTTTTATATATTTCAAAGAACCCTTTTGTGCGAAATTAATTATTTAGATGTTGATCTTCATAATTTATTCATGGCTTTACTTATTTTTCTAATTTAAATGGATTTACCTTATTTTGGCATTGTAAACGTTTTATTTACAAATCTTTTAAGCCTTCACACTCTCGTTTATTAGGCGTTATTTTAACATTTCCAGTCTGGCACTTCCAAATTTTTAATATCGCCTTCGTCTAATAATTTGTTAAGCGTGTCTTTTGTTTATGCCCTTTTTTGGGGAAGAACAAGAGCAGCTCGTGCCCATAAAATCAGAAACCAGTTTCCAAGATATCATCGTCACTTCGATGAGATTAGATAAAGGGCTT
Source organism: Drosophila baimaii (assembly GCA_018874675.1). Taxonomy (NCBI): domain Eukaryota; kingdom Metazoa; phylum Arthropoda; class Insecta; order Diptera; family Drosophilidae; genus Drosophila; species Drosophila baimaii. The sequence goes on along the minus strand of JAEIIU010055666.1, from coordinate 68,778 downwards.
CGTTGTTAACCTTATGGATACGGAATCTTATTTTCATACTACGTAGTATATCTTCAACATCTCCAGGGTTAGATGCAACTTTTTTTTGGGGGGAATTAAGCCACAAATAAATCTTTAAAATAAGATAACTTAAGGTACTTTGAAGCACACTGAGTTCTCGGTTACCTTACATTACTATATATAATATGATCATTAAAATAAACGGACAAAAGCATAATACCTAAACATAATTAAGGCCCCATGATTACAGGGGTTATTTTCCCTTAGACTCTTTTTCAAAAAGATTCCCACATTCCTGTCTGAGAACCAATTTACCACTTATGCACTTACGAATTTGAATTTGCGGCTAACCCTGCCACAAACTGCGGGTCTCATCACTCCCAGCCAGCCAGCATTCCAGCGGCATTCCGCTGGGAAACGTTTCGGCTAGAGGGAAAACCGCAAATTGAATTAGGCCCGCGTTGGACATTAAGAAAATAATTCGCAAAGAAATTACATAAAGGAAAACAAGTGCCAACACAGGCGTGCAGACAGATGCAGACACGCAGATTCGCCCACACACCAACCATACTATACTACTATATAGCCGTACGATCCGAGCGGTTTGCCAATTTAGCAGAAATAAAACGCCCACACGGGGACGTGGCAACTTGGAAGCTTTGAGGGGGCAAACCGGCAAGGCACCACTAACATTCATTAAAAACTACACACACAGAGAGAGAGAGAGAGAGAGGGAGAGAGGAAAATGCGGCGGAAAATTCAAATCAATTTAGTGCAGGCCGCGGCTCGCAGTTGCAATGAATAAATCCAATGAACGGCAGAATTGTGCCGCGCATGCGTAGATAAAAAAAGAAGGAAAATTCGAAGGGGAGGCCGATCCCTAGCCTCGTATAATTTAGCAATTTAGATTTAGATGCAAGAATCTTCATTGTTTGCCTTCAATCTAGAACTAGATATCTGCACTTTACTAAGGGGGCATTGGCCCCGACTACAGGCTCCATAAATCAGCTCTTTTGGCCTTTATGTATGAGCCAAGAATTACAAAATTGCATCCACGCAATTAATTTGTTTAAGGCCCATGAAATTAACTATATTTCCACGCTCCACAGAACAAGGTGCGTGTCTAGACCAAAGACATGATTATAAAAATGTAAATGTTGTACAAGAGTAAAGCTATCTCTTGGGGAAAACCCACATTCTACCATCAGATAAAGGCTCTTTGCTAGGCAGCTGCTTAGCAAGGAAGCCTAGAGAAAGACAGGAATTACAGGAAGTAATCAATTTTGGCAGACTAGGCTGGCTAAAAACATGATTATTTACATTTAAATATATTTATATTCCCATAAAAATATATTTTGCTATTCATGTAGAAATATATTCTCCAAGACTTAAAGTTTAAACTTTTTTAGAGACCTTTTCTCATGGCTAAAATATAAAGTTTTTTATAAGATGGCTTTCTGCCATCGATAACCCCGAAACCTCTTCGATGTCGAAGCCCACACAAAAAACTGTAACCTGGGAGAGGAGGACTGGCAGGCAACAAATCATCATGTCCAGCAGGTGACTTGACTTGGTCGCTGCGATAACATTTTATTGATTGCATAAGTACGACTGCCATTCGGCGGGACAAGTACGCTTTTGGCCTAGCCACGATGCATCGCTTGGCTTAAAGCCAGACCCCATGGAAGACGGCATCGATTCCTGTTCGGCGGGACTTTCGAGAGTGGGATACAAATACGACAAACCGCCAACGAGAACCACGTCCGGTCGGCTGGCAAAGTGGATTACTACAAGCGCATGGGCTTCGGCTTCGACTTCTACTCCAACTTCAACTTCCATTTCCATATCCACAGCCATTCATGCCCACTTGACAAAAACACAAAAAATAAACTGGAAAAGAATGCTGCAGTCAGTTAACTCGACTAGGGGATACCTAGTATCTATATTATAGAGGGAATAAGGTTAGAAAGTCCTTAAAACATGAAGTCAAAAGGCTAAATATCTACATTTGATAGAAAACTCAGCCAGTAAATGTATTTTTTCGAATAATACATACCCTTTTCCTCTGTTCTGAGTACTGGGCACCAAAACTATCGAGCTTTTGCTTGCTTTTTATTTATTGCAAATCAAAAGCCGCGGTTTTTCTGCATTTGCCGCGTGGGCCGTCACAGCTGCCAGTCTCTGGAGTGGCAAGGAATCAACGAGGAGGCACAGCCCACATGGATTTATCTTTGAACTTCACAAGAGTCCAGGAGTCAGCGCAATCGGAGGTGGATGGTGGATGGTGAATGGTGGATGAGGACCAGGACTTCGACATGGACGTGGCAGACTGACCGCAAAGACTGTGTGTGTGACCCCTGCTGCAGCACATGGCACCATTTATGAACAACTGTTCGTTCCGCCAACAACAAGTGTGCCCCGTCTGACATTTGTTTGGCCACAGACAAAAGGCAATTTGCATACTGCATAAAATGTCAACTGGCTCAGCAATTGCCGATGGATGGCATGTCGTGTGCGCAGGCGCAACAGCAGTAGCAGAAGCAGCAGAAGCAGCAGCAAAAAATGCAGCAGATGCCACAAAAGCGAGGGAAACCCTGTTTTAGCAGGGGTGGCAGAATGCATGTTGGGGTTGCCAGTTAAATACAGGCTCTACAACTGCAACTGACGTCCTCAAATTGCACACCTAATTGGGGTAGGCAGTATGCAAAAACAACGGATGATACATAACAAATTCGTTTATTTAAAGTCATAAATTTCACCAGGAAAAGTAGGGGAACTGTTGCTTTTCTAGGGTTATGTGCCATTACGAGTCTTTTTAAGGCAGAAAGTTATGTCTTATTAATATAGAGGATTGAAGTTAAAGTTTTTAAAAAAGTGTTAGATATTATATTATCAGTTTTGACAATTTTAATATCACAACCTAAAGAAAACTTGTCACTTTAAGATAATCAATAAATTAATGAATTGATGTATGTCAGAATGCCTCCAAGGATTTTTTACGGATGATAGGACTAATCTTTCCTTGTTCTTAGTTCCTGTCTTACTAAGTTTCACATAAGTAAACATATTTCTTTATTTATGTAATTACAAAAAAACTTCTTTAAACAAAAAGAAAACCCAATTGCCCCACCAAATTCCCATGAAGACCCCAATTAGCTCCCATCGCTGCTGATTCGCCCCGATCTTGATCCATTGTCAGCACTTTTGTGCACTTAAATATTGTGTAAACACAACCACGAATAAAAGTCCAATGCCAACGAAATTGCTGACGATTGGTGGCTGGCATTTTACATAATATTGACACAGAAAGACAAAGTGCTAATAGAAATAATAAACCACAGAGGCGGAGCAGATTAAATCAATTACGAGTACGAGTTTGTACTGGTACTCGTCAAGAAAAGAATTCCGCTGATTGCAGCCACTAGCCACTGGCCATTGGATTAAATGGTCAGTTTGGGCCACAAACAAAAAGCCAAAGGAGGAGAGCAGGTGCAGAGCCAAAAAAAACAGCCTCTTTTTTGCTCACTAAGATCGGGCTCCAAAAGACAATTGACAGTTGCACAAACGAGATTTAATTGACAGAGTCAATTTATGCAAACGGTGGCCATAAAACAAGTGCAACGAGATTTGTGTATTTCGATTTGAATTTGTAGCCGCTTTTTGTTCAATCCAATTGATCGAGTTAAGAGTGGAAAATGCAGGCCTTAAAAAGGGGCACCGAAACTAATGGCATTTGTTATTATCAATATTCAGCTCGTTAAAATTGCGCAGAAATTGTTCAGGGTAAAGGCGATTAAAACTAATTAAATTAAGCATTTTTGATAGCAGAAATATGTGCTTGAAAAGAGATATTCAAGGGGTTATATTCCAAGCCAAGTTTATATATATTTTCTATATTTCCCCTGACTAACAATAATTCCTGGAATTATAAATAAACGGTGTGTAGTAACACCTGCTTGTGGAACCCTTTGTGTGAAGGGCTTCTTGTAATTTTCTCATTACCATTTTCGAAACGCTTTAAGCTGTTTCGGTTTTTTTTTGTTTGTGCATATCCCAACCTGTTTGCAGACCCTTAAACTCATGTGTCTCCTTCTCCAATTCCAGATCTCCAGTCCATCCGCCGTCTCCTGGAGCACGATGCCAGCGGCTCCGTGTGCCCCTCCTGCCGCATCTCCTTCGACAAGGGCAAGAGACGGAAACTGATCGACACCTGCGGCCACGAGCGCTGCTATTCCTGCATGTTCCGCAACGACCAGTGTCCCATGTGCATGAACAGCTCGCTGAAAGGTGAGTACAAGCTCCTTCGAATCCTCCGCCGACACTACTACCTATCGGCGCATATCGACAGAGAGGCAGATACATATATACTCGTGTGTTTTTGTATCTTTCGGATATGCCGTATGAGGCTGGGAAATATTCTGTTACATGTTGAGTGCAAAATGCCACAGAAATGGCTGGGCAGCCATAAAAAGGCAGGGTGTTTTGTTTTTTTATGTGAGCAGGCATGCAGTAACAAATGGATTTTTAAGTGGGGATATATAAGAGATATATCTTTACTTACATTAAAGATAAATTATTGAGTAACTTATCTGCACCATAATCTTTTCCAACCTCTTCTTCTCTTTAATAATATTCCTGCCTTTGTTTTAATTTAATTTCAATTCTTATACTGAGAACTTATTTACAAATTCCTATTTTCATGAAAATAACAAATTCTTGCTATTGCTAAATATATTTTTGCAAACGTTGGCATTAAAAAAATATACATAAAATGTCATTCAAATAGCGGTTCAAGTTGCAAATGCCGCACAAGTCAAGTTACCTGATCGTGTGTGTGTGTGTGATACCTGGAAAAATTAATATTCGAATTGTGTGTACAAATTGCTTGGCATGCAGAGTTCGTATTGTCGGTTAACTTCATAAAAGACAAGACAAAAGTCCCGAACTGGGGCTTTGAGCCAACTTCTTTAACTCCTACTGGTTACAGGCACACATGCCCATGAAAACCGAAAGTTATGTCCGTGTTTTGGCCAAGTGCTGACACGATTCCGTAGGCCCAACGCCCTGCCAGCCACTGGATTTATTAGCTGACGATTGTACACGATCGTGTCACCTGCTTTAAGGCCTGGGAATTTACGATCTGGCCAGCAGCTACTTACTTCCAACTCGGGTTGGTTGCTTTTTATTTATGATCAGGGCTCTGCTTTATTTGCATAGCTAATTAAGTGATACAGTTCGTGGAATGGAAATTGCCTCATCCAGTTGTGGTTACGGTATTTAGATGGGATAATTATGTGAGAGCTTGGCAAGGGGAAATGCACTTGAACAAAATGTGAGGGTTTGACATCTATATGATGAATCCAGAAGATTAAGTTTACAAAATATACAACGAAACAGAGATTGACAATTTAATTGTAATCAAATATTATATAACATTGTAAAGAGAAAGCTTTTGGAATGCAGGAAATATCCATATATAGAATATCAAATTCTTAGAGCCAGATTCAATAACACAAATCTTCAATAAACGTTGTTAATAAATAAATACAATCTAGGCAGTAACTTTTTCCCAACAAAACAGCTTAATAAATATACACAAATCCCCCCGATGTTGACTTCTTGACCCACATCCGTCATCTTTGACCCACTGGTTACACGGCGGGAAAGCCTCTTTCCTAAGGGCCACACCAACACCACACACATGTGTGTGCCACTTTTCACCCGGCATTTTTTGCACTCACACACAACTCACACATTTCCACAATTAAACTTTTGCATTTGCATTTTCCCCTCGAGGTCCCCTCCGAGTGCGTTTCTGTGCAAACACTTCTTGACTTGATTACTAACATCGTTTTGCATGTGTATCTCCCGCTCTTTTTTTTCCCCCACAGATGTTGATGGCGCCAACGCTCAGGGCTATGACACCGGGATCGGCGGATCCACCTCGACGATTGTGAGTCCGCTGGGATCACCGCAGCCGCAGCTCAGGTCGCATGCGCAGCGGAACGCGGCTCTGGCGCGCTACATGCAGGTGAGTGCAAGCTGCCACAGCAGTGTTGCCACGAGATGTGGCTAGATTCTGGGCAAAAATAAGCTTAAACTGTGGAAATATATGCGCGTTATGTATCTTATATCTTTGCTGGTACTTTATGGTATTTATGTTGTACCTAAAATGCGCCACAAACGTACCTTTTTCACAAATATCACTTCCATCATGAAACTGTGTGCAATGGAAGATGGAGGGGCATCTCAGCATCATCGGCGTCGTCTTTAGTGTGTTTACTTTAATGGCCTCTTGATTATGCTGCCACTAGAGATGAGGTGGAGGAGAGGCCATCAAAGAAATGGAAATACTGGGGGAGGGAGGAGTGAAAGAAATCCCAAGAAAAAGAGCCAAAGAAATCAACGCAGAAGAATGGGAAAAGAGAAAGAAATCTGCTTTGTAACTGTCGGTGAGGCGGACTTTTGTTATACATCTCATCGACTCCCATTTCCGCTCATCTTTCTAAGCGCCTCTTTTGTCGCCCATTTGGGGGTTATCAGCAGCAGCGCCACTTTGACACATTTCCCAAAGATGAGGAGGATGTGTTCCCGTTGGGGCTAACGTGGGTGGAGCACCTTTCTGGTGCTTTGGGATTATTATGTTAAAGCCCATAGATGATCGTAGATCGTAAAACGGTTTAATTTGCTTTTAATCAAGCCATCACAGAGTGTGAACCGATTTGTTCAATGCGGTTCTAAGCAGCCATAAAAACCATATCCGTTATTTTCTGGGTGGTTCGTAAAAGCTTTTCTCGGATTATCTGATAAATTAATATTAGCATAAAGTGTATATAAATGGATTTGGATTTTAGTTAAGTTGATTTTATGGAAAGGAGGAATAGTGGAGAAAAATATATGGACAGTTGAGGGGACTTCAAATTTGTACACAAGTACTTTCTGGTAAAGAGAAGATCTCTCAACTTAATTTCCTCAATTTCTATAGCTTAAGTATGCAAATATGTCTAGAAAGTTAGTCTTAACAGCCACTGTTTTCCCTTTAATTAATTTCCAATGATAACTGATCACTGATCCTAGTTTCCTATCATTAACAACCAACCATCATTTAATTTTCCTACAAAATCATCGATAGATCTACAAAACAATTACAACCATCGAGTTTCCTCTTAATTAAAAGAATTCGAACGACAATAGCTCTTCCCACTGAATCAGCCATCAGCCATGGGTTGTATCAGAGATCAGAGGCAGTTCTCCTCCACCTCCACCTCCACCTCCACCACGTCCTCCTTTGAATCTTTTTTCCTGGGGATCATCGCCGTCCGGACTGTCAGCAAATGTCACTTTAAATACGCCAAAACGGCGCAAAAGTTTCAATTGTCGGGCGCCGCTGGGATCCGATTCTGAAGGAGGATTCGAGGAGCAGAGCGAGGAGGAGGGAACTCATGGTGGTGGGTTGGAGGCTGAAGATCGCCGGTGCCAGATAGCTTGTCTGGGCAGGATGCAGTCGCATCAGGCAGCCGCCGCAGAAGTAGCTGCAGAGATACTCGAGCCAGCCAGCGACTCGTATCTCATATCTGCGCCCGTGTATCTCAAAGCGACTGTCAAATGGTTAAACTGACAGTTTGTTTTTCCAACGCTCGCCGAAGAGCACAAGAAGTCGATGGTGGAGGAGCAGCTGCTGCTGCTGCTGTGGGGCTGCAACTGGAGATTCGAACAGAGAGAGAGATGGAGATGGAGATGGAGATGGCTGCAGCAATGGCAGGAAACTGGGTCATCCAGGCGGCTGGCCGTCGCCTCGGGCTACCGGCCACATCGTCCAGTGTCTTCTGCTTTCTAAGCCAGGCCAAAAGACTCACAATGCACGCAGAAAAAAATTGGGATTACATTCTTCAATGCCAGGTTTTGTTGTTTTATAAATATCAGGTGTAAGTCTTCCGCAAATTTCTTCTACAAATACTTGTTTTCTTGAGATACAAAACGTACTATTTTTATATCTCTCAGATTTTCCTCAGTGTCTATATTTTTTTACTTCTTGCCACAAATATTTATGAACATTCGCATTTTCTGAAGTATTTATTTCATAGCGATTCTCAATTGATTTCGGTCTGGGCTCTGGGGGGCTGAGCTTCAGTTTTCTGTTTTCAGTTTTTTTTTTTCGGTTGCGAACTTGCCTGCTTGGATTTTGGGGTTGTATTTTCAGTCCGATCTCTGACACGTGACATGGGATTTCACTTAAGACTTTAATACCCGGCGCATAAGCAAACATAAACGTGCCAAGTTGCTCGGACACATGACATGGACATGAATGTAAATTTCGGCCGCGGACTGTGATCCGACAGTCAAAAAGGACAGGCTAGGCTAGGCGAACAATGTGGAGTCCGGGGAGTCCGGGGAGTCCAGAGAGAGAGATCTCAAATCCGACGTGTAAATTGATTTCTAATTATTGTCATATTTTTTGGGATACGAAAAGATGTGATTTGAATTACTTGCGAAAGTAATAGAGAAAGGCTTTTCATTTTTGGCAAAAAGATAAAACCTATACAGTTAATAAATGAAGATATAAATCACTCCTCAAAACATATAAAAATTTAATGAAAATGGTTAAGTACTGTGCTCTTACTCAAGCAAAAAGCTAAGCCATTTTATTTGTAATTTTAATATTTATTTACCATAACAAACATCAGTTTTTTTAAAGATCTTACCCAAACAAAGCCCACATTTGTTTCTCAACCAATTTGCCTGATTCAATCAACCGTCAACAGACCAACTGAAGAAAGCCATATAACACCATATAACACCATATCGCCAACAATCGTAAAATCATAAAATGTTCGACACCTAAGTGCCATTAAATCGAGAAGCCTTTGGAAAATGCCACCAAAGAAATGCCAAAGAAAGAAAGTTTCCTTTTACAATCGCGCCTGATTAATATGACGATTCGATTCGATTCGATTTGATTTGATTTCGAGATGAGTCCCAGATGCGCCGGAAAAACTTGCTCAAATGGCCGGCAATTGAAGTGAATTGACTTTATGGCCCGGCGCATGAGTGGCTGTCTCTGTGCTTTTGGCCAGCGACAATTGGAGCAGCCACAAATGTGGCGGAGAGTTGCCTTGATTTTCCCATTTCTCTGCGATCGCGATCGATATATATGTATGTATATATATGGATATGGCCCGTGTGTCGGAAGTGTGTCAGTTATCCATAGCTGGTTGTTGTGTCTGGTGGCCAACGAGCCAACGAGCGCACTTTACATAACTATCTATCTATCTAAGCCAGACCAGAAGTCGTTTAGCCAGGGAGGGAGGGTGGTAAAGGGGTGTGCTTGGGGTCCGAGGGAACTGTCATTAGATTAAGTGGCGGCTGGCCCCGTGGTCTCTGTCTAATTATCGTTTGGAAATCGTGTTATAAGCTGCCAGAAAAGAGATACAGATGGGGTTGGTATAATAGGAATAATGATTGGAAAATAAATATACAAAAATAAATATAAACAAAATTTATAAAACCTAAAAAATCATGGAAAAATTAAGTTTTTAAAGAGCTTAATTATGCATAGGTTAATATTTTAGGTTTTATTTTATTGAGAACTTAAAAAACATTAGTTTTCTATGTTATTTTATTTTATAACTTTACATTTTGTTATGGATAAGCAATTAAAATCACTTAAACTCATATTCAATAAATATAACATTTAATTAAATTCAATCCGAAGCCTATTACTTTTAATTTTAGAAAGATATCTATGATAAATGTCTATTATAAAATCTATTCAACCTAGTTTTGAAGTTTTCTTTTATTTTGCGTTATCAAAGTCATTTCTAAATAATTGTGAACTTAGTTTTAGATTTATGAATGGCATAAACCTCCCTCAAGGGTTGTACAACTTCAGTTCCTGTTTCCTTAATATTTTTCCTTCAAATTAAATCAATTAAAATCCCATAAACTTGACCACATTTGTAGCTGCAAGTCGAGCTACCTCAAAGTTTGTGATTGACATGCACAGGCGACAAATCAACTTGGAAAATGCCTGTGATTCAAATGCGAAATAGTTTGCATTAAAAGCGCCAAATAAAGCCGAAAGTCGCGTCGAGCGACTCGCTCGACCCGCCAGCGATTCGAGCGCGTTTCGCGAGCCTAGGAAAAACGCAAAGCGCGATTTTATCTCTCACATGCAATTTATTTTTCCTTTTGGTCTGCTTTGTGCTGTGTGCCTATCGTCTAATTGTCCATTGCCTGGCAACAAATATGGCGTTAATTATCCACAATTTCGATAGCATCACGTATTAATGATTAGCAAAAGCCAAAAAACAGCGAGCATGGGCAGGCAATCAATCAAATGGAGCGCACCTTGGTTACTGTATCTTTTACTTTGCGGAATGTCAAACATTGTAATTGGTATTCGATTGGATGGTTGGTTGCCCGTGTATCATTAGCTCTGCTTGTTACTGCTGCTGCTTCGATTTCGCAAGAGATTTATGTATTTACCTGGCCAGCTATAGAGTAAGCGACACCTGCCTGAAACGTCGCAGTTCGCATTTTGCAGCTCACATCTCGTATCTTGAAATGATGCCGATTGTGAGACACCTCGGGGTTTCTTTATTGCCACTTCCCCTGCCCCGCTGTGCAATTATTCATTACTGATCGCGGTGACATGGCCGTGATTTAGCGACATGTATGCGAATATTCATGGGTTCGACAGTGTTGGATTGCGAAGGTGTGACCCAGGAACTCGAATGCAAAACCTCTTTATTCTCGATCGATATCAGTAGCGATGAGATAAGCACTATCTTAGCTGACTCAGGTGGGATTTTAATGAATAAGAAACCTCATTAATTCATTTTCTTGTATGAATATGCAATTATAAGCACTTGATTTCCTTTAATTAATTATAAAATGTAATTAAATTCTATCAAAAGCATATTACTTTTATGTTTGCAAAGTTATCCATGCTAATTATTTATAACAAAATATTTTCAAGTCACATTATAACCTTGTTATAAACTTTTCCATTTCTTTTGGCTTATAAAAATCTTGTTTAATTAATTATGGCTTATAGAAATCTTGTTTAATTAATTTTAAACTTAATTTTATGTTTACGAATCTTATAAACCTCTTTTAAGGTCTGCAAGACTTCATTTTATATTCTTAAGATTATAATTTTCATAAGCTATATAATTAAAGCTTGTCTTTTGTTATAGGTGTATCTATACTTCCTTATAAAAATACTATTCTCTTTTAATTATGTTTTTAAAATCAATTTACTTTATATATTCTTAGTATAACTGATTTTCTATGCTTTATTAGAAGCAAAACCATTAATTACCGCCCATTTAGAGTCCACCATTTTGACTTTCGCTCACTTTAACAATCATTCGCTTAATTACGCGCTCTTAACAATAACTGCAATCAGGCTTAAATGCACATGGAAAATAGCCATAGCCAACATATCATTAGCCAACATAATCCAATGTCGAACAAGCGACTGATTATTGCAACAAAGCCACCACAAAACGCGCGCGCCATTGAACTTTTGGGCGCGACTTTTGCGGGCGACAAAAACAGCGTGCACACTCAAACACCCCGAGCGCCACCTGTTGGCGAGCCCTCTTATTAATGGCCGACAATTTATCAATTTTCTGGGTTTCGTCAATCGGAATTGGGACTGTAATTAAGGCTAACACGAAGGAGAATTCTTGTTTAGAACTGCAGTCGGGAAATCGCCCAAAGGCCACCCCGGCATAAGCCGCTAATTGGCTGCCAGTTGGAGCTACTGGAAAAAAAAAAACACTTACCTGTATTACCCGAATGTCTGCTAACCACATTTGCATGCAAAATGCAAATGAGTCAAAGGCTTTGCAGCAGCTTTTCTCGAGTTAGTTGTGGGTCGCTAATAAACGTAAATTGTTGGAATTGTTTAATAAATGCCGCGAAATATGTTCATTAGCCTCCTGCTTGACATTTATGTGCCTTACACTAAACAAAGGGCGTGGAAGGGGTCAGCTAGGGGGTCGAAAGAGCTCTAGCACTCAAGGGAAGTGAATTTAAATTGTAGACTTTTTGTCTAATACACTCACAAAAAGTACTAGAATAAATAATTCATCTGAAAATATTTTGAAAAAATAGATTTGCCTAACAAAGAGTTAAAATGTCTTTGGTTTTTAATTTATAACAGTGGTGCCCAGTTACCTGACTAGCGAGTTAGCTAATTTCTCTATTTGGTCACCGACAGCACTCACACAGAATGTAAACAATGCAACAGTGTGGTCAAATTGCAATTTTGTGCCTAGACTTAGCTTTTTTAGAGAAAAAGTGATACTTTCTTAGTCATAGCTATTTTTTTTGCATACATAACATAAATATTAGCTATTATTATCTCATATCTAGCCAATTCATTCTATTTCTTCCTCACACAAAAGCTATTCTAACTTGTCAATGTAATGCCTGATCGCCATTGGTTTATAAGATTATGTTGTAAATATTTATAAGCCAATTATCAGAAATAAAAGTTCCGAACATAAAATATAAATCATACTTTTAAATATATACACTTTTTAAAGCCAGTAAAAAAAGCTATGTACATAAATTATAAAATTCCCATTAATTGAATATTCAACTACAAGCTCGATAATCCCAATCCAACCGATAGTTACTGGCCATTTCGCAAGTCAGTTATTAAAAACGGAATAAAGGTAAATACCTAGTCGCCAAATGCCACTTTAAATTAATGGCAAATAATAATTTATGAACCAATTCTGATTAAAATCCATATAGCCATATCATAAACACACCCACATCAAATTAACTTCGGCTTCAGACTCGAAATTAAAATCAAAATAAACTAAAAAGCCATATAAGCGAACTGCCCACATCAGAGAGAAATATAAAACAAATTACATGGCTTATCTTTATTGGCCCAAATTTCAATTTGCCAACAAGTAAATTAAGGCCTGCCACGGCGTGCAATTAGCGATTAAAACAAAAGGCCACAGCCAAATTTTCAGAGTCCATGATAAATGGAAAGAAAGTGGCTTTCGAACCCCAAAAAAAGGGGGAGAATAAAGAAAGAGCAGACCTGGACCATCATCGGTTGGCTTGTCAGCAGAAATATGAGCTACATTGTGGCGTACACGAGATGTCCGTCTGTCTGTCTGTCTGCCAAAAAATAAAGGCAAAATAAATGCGAAATATAAAACATACATGTATCCAAATTAATCATTAAGTCGGGCGAAGAAAGGCCAAGCGGATAAAACACACCTATACGGAGGTGTATCCCAAAACCCATCTCAAAGCGGAACCCAAGGGCAGGGCTTCGACTCCCAGCTTTTGACTGAAATTAATTTGGCCAAGGGGGCTGTGCGAAATGGTGATAAAACATGCAGACACTTTTGGCTGAAAGCAGATGAAGCGATGGAGAAATGGGAGATGAGATTTGCATAATATGCAGACAATTTTAAGACCAGACTTTGGTCAGAGCTCCCCGAGCTTTACAAGAAATATGAAAAGAAAAGAAAAGGTGTGATGAGCTGGAGGGGTTACATCACCAATTTTAAAAGGAAAACAATGTTAAAGGTATATTTCATAAATTATATTTCTTGGCAAAAACGTAGTTCCCAGTTTGTAAATGTTTTCTAACTAAATACACACACTTTTATCTATTAAAAAACTCCTTTAAAAATCTCCAAAATTAGCACCATTAATAAAAGTAAACAATAAATAATCCGAAATACTTGCACTCTATAAATTATAATTGTTTACAAAAGTGCAAGGCACGAACTGCAATCAACGCTCTATGTTTGGCTTGTTGGCCTTTATAATTTGGATTGATCATGAAAGTTTTCACTTTCTAAGCCTCGGCCAAAAAGTAAACAACAAAAAAACCAAAGGGCCCTGGCGACCGTTTCCGGATTTGTGTCTTGAAAAAATGTGTAAAAGTGTAAAAGTGTCGGCGGTTTGTTGATTTAAAATGCTGCTAATTAAATTGGGAAATAGAGGCTGTGGAGACTGTTGATTTGTTGCGTAATTGTAACACTTATTTTTGGTGAGACTGAGAAATAATACAGGCAAGAAAAATGGAGATAAAAATTCAGCTTAAAGTCAAAAGAAGAAGATATACAAAGATTAATAAAATGTTGTTTATATTTCCTGTTTTAAAATTAATTAAAATATATATATTTAGAATAGATAATAAAACAAATTACATAATACAAAAAAATAAACAAAAGTAATATAACAGAAAGGAGAAACTCCGAAATATAATGAGCTGTTCTATCATCATTACAAGGTATAATCTCCTGGGTTAGACCCTCGGTTGAGGCCATTCTTTCCCGCAAAGCGAATCACTTTAATGTGCCCATAAATTCATTAGCCCCTAGCACCTTTTCTTATCATTAGGGCCACACTCTCCTCCGGTGCAGTGGGTTTTTTTACACAGCGTGAGCCGTGCCGAATGCCTCTTTCCACCTGACCCACAAGTCAATGGCGGCAGCCAGCACCTCGAGATTATTTACGCTCAACTAAGCCGGCTCAAGTGGAGTACTTAGCCGACTGGAGGAGGATGGATGTGGCTGTGGATGTGGCTGTGGATGTGGTTGTGGATGCATTGCATTTCCCTCTGCATTTGCCAGTGCCATTACCCATTTCCCTTACCATTACCATTCGGCATGCCGAGCACGTTTCACACTTGCTGGTGTACTGGGAACGGGCAGGGTCACCAGTGACCGACCTGACCACGGCTCACCAGGTATTGGCCGAGGCATTAGAAAGCTGCCACAAAAAAGTGCGCATGCAAGGCATTTTATGCCCAACTTGTTCTGGTTCGAGTGTCCGAACCGAACCGCTCCAAAGTGCATTTCACTTTCTCAGAAATCAATAACTCGCCGCGATATTGAAGACGCCCCACGATGGCAATGGGATGGGATGGGATGGGATGAGTGCGGTGTGCCCCAGCACCTTTATGCTCCAATCAATCCCACCGATGCCACTCTAAGCCGAACTCTAACTTAATTAAGTGCGATGCTCTTTTCCCCTTCATTTGAAATTGTTTAATTACAACACTGAAAGAAAAGAAGTCAGCTTAACATAAATAAAACTTTCTGAAGAATTGTATTATCTTAATAAGAAATGTATTGAGAGTTTATTTATTAAATTATTAACATTTCCTTTCACATGTTGTAATATTATTGCTAAGTATATGTGTTCTTTTATTATTTTTCTACACTGTCTTTATCTTTTTATTATTTTTCAACACTTAAAACCCCTTAAGTTTCAATGTCAGATCTATGAAGTAACAATAAATACTAATATAATCATATTTATACGAAGTATCTTGTATCTTATAGTCATGGCAAGCGACTCTTACCTTTTATTCTTAAAATAGTAAATCCTTTTCTTCTAAAAAATATCTTTTACCTTAATTAGGTGATATTTTTCCTCAGTGCCCTCCAGAAACCGCTTATTGATTAACGCACTAACTGAATTTCAGTTTTATGTGAACTTCTCACAACTTTGGCTCTAGCCTCTTCACATAGTTATAATTTTTATATTTTTGTTTGTGGTAGAAAGTGAGCTGCCAGGAGAGGGGGAAAATTGTACTCACTGTGGGAAGACGCCGGGGTGCACCATTATTCTGGCCCGGTCGCGTGAAAGCTGAGCTGGGAAAATCAATTTGCAACTCAATGTGGAAGTCAGGAGCTGCGATGTCCGATGTCCGATGTCCGATGGGTCAGATGACAGATAGCGAAAGGATTGTCAACTTTCGAAATGCCATAAATAAATGAGCCAGGCAAATAACAACTTAATTTTTACCTGGCCTGGCCTGGCCTGGCATTTGCATTTTTAGCAAGCTGGCATATGAATACGAGTATTTTCTGAGTATTTTCTCACCCATTTCACCGCGTCAGGTGGCTGTGGCTGTCTCTCTCCATATCTTGCCCGTTTATCTACCTCTAATCGGGGGGTTTTCGGTTGGGGGTTTGGTCTCTGGGTTTCGGTCTTAGTTTTTGGCATGCGAGCCGCTTCCTCAAATAAATCGCACGGCATTTGCATGTTGAGAAACAATTTCTCAGGTCTTGTGTTCGCTTCGGTCTTGTTGTTGATCTCTACACTGGCTAGTCGCTGGCTGCTGGCTGGCTGCTGGCTGGCTGGATTATCTTGGCCCAGAGTTTGGCGGGAGGCCTTTGATATATGCCACACGACGATGGTCATAATATTTTTGCGCAATTCGGTTGTCGTCGAGCGACTCGATTTATCGATCGTTAAGTAAATGCATTAATTTTTCTCACCGGCCGCCGTGTTCGGAGAATTAAGGAGGCTGCTGCTCAGCATGCATTTCCCCCCGGTCAGCCCACATTGATTTATATTGGCCAGTGTGGAGTCGAATTCCCAGCTTGTCAATTAATTATGGTCATGTAGAGCCCGAGCTCTTTAATTTCTCACTCAATTCGGCTGCAATTGTCGAAATGTCCGCAATCGGCTCTGACAACAACTTTATCTCTTGGCTTTTATTTGCCATACATACATACATTTTTTCCCCTCCGAGTTTGATTTGTTTATTCAACTGATTAATGTTCGACTCTTGTTTATTGTTCGTTCGGCAAGCTTTTCCACTTACCAACAGGGGAAGAGGGGGGTGAGTAGCCAGTAGCCAGGTGAAGGCTTTCTCTCGACTGCAATTGGATAGCAGGCGACATTTTAATGACTCCTCCAGTCGAGTAATTCCCATAAAATTTGGTATTCAAATTGGGCTGACATCAGCCAACAGTACATAGTCCGACCTAATGCAAAAACTTAATTAAACAAAAGCGTTTTTGAGAGTGCCGAAATCACTTTGCATTGTGGTGTTTGTCTTGGCTCCGATTTCAGTGCACTCCACTCCAAAAAAAAAAACTCTTTAGACTTGGCTTTAAATATTGATCTAAACATAACAAGAAAAACAAGAAAAAACCATTTGAGAGGCAACATTCTGCCTAGATTACAATACAAGAAATATGTTTTAATAATGCCAGCCGAAAGATATTTGGCAATCGTAATTGTTGGCCAAAGTGCTGATACTACTATATATATAAGAAGTATCTCCAGCCAGCACAACGACGATTTCCATTAGACATTCGTGGCAAACTGCAAAGTGGGCGATTTTTCCAGGCAATTCTCAAATGCCAGCGCGTTTAAAATCGCACAAAAGGCTTTTTGCATGCGATTTGCTAATGATTCTCAACTAAATGATACTCAAACATACTCATTCATATGCGATTCGTGATCATAGGCATTTGTCATGGATGAATAATGCCAAGTTTGTGAAGTTTTGCACCTCCTACCAATGTTTTGCAATATTTTTCAAGGTTTTGAGGGCGTTACAGCCACAGAGTTGAGGGAAAATGAATAGCTTAGAACATGTAACCACTTTCTATATGAGTTTATTACCTTAATTATTATGTACTGTTTAAAAAAATGATTATTATTTAATTACCCGCTTAGATAGCTTTCAATTTAAGCCACACCCCAGTGCGATCTCAGACATATTTAATTAATCTGTAATGGAATCTAACTATTTAAGATAATCCCATTAACTCGCTTCACTTTGGCGCGTTTCCAATGCGATTTTCCGCCGCCTTCTCCCCTCTTATGTGTGTGCTGACCCTCCGCTGGGTTAGTGTTGTTTATTTTATGACATTTAAACAATTATTTTTCAACACAAGCAACGCTTGTTGAAATATCATTTGATTTAACCAGCCGGTTGGCGGCTGGCTTGGGTCCACACCCTCATTGGAAATGGCCAAAAAAAACGAGTCTTGGCCTGCGGATTGGAGCTGCAATTGTGGCTGCTGCTGCGGCAGTTGCTGCTGCTGTTGCGGCTGCTGCTGCTGCTGCTGTTGCATGTTTCTGGTGTCACAATGTCTGGGACCGCCGCCAAGTTCTGTGACGCAGTTGTTGTTCTTGCAAACGCCCCGCGGCTAACCATGAGATGTATATTTTATTTTTCATAATTTTAAATGCGAAAAAAAAACTCGGCTTTTGATATGAACCTGCCGTTGTTGTTGTTGTGGCCGAAATCGAATTCTTGAATGAACCATTAATCTTGTTGCCGGCTCGGTGGACTCGGTCATTAAATGCCTCCGCAGTAATTGCAATGGGTTGCACTGAAACTTAAGCTTTTTGGGAGGTATATTTAGGGAAAAATAGGGGAATATGGAAACAAGTTGAAGTTCCCCTACAAAATCTCTAAAAAAAATACCTAAAATATAACTTTGTAAAAATTAAGACCTGTTTACAATGTGGTTGGTACCTTAAACATTTTATTGCATACTTTTTGACGCCGTTTTTAGGAATTTCAAGCCCCTATTGATTTATGTGGCAGCCCCGTAAATATTTCGCCAAATTCTTAACCCAATTGTTATATTAATAAAAGTTCTTAAGACCATCCAAACAAAACTTCAAAAGAATTAAAAAATATACCATAAAATCGAATAATTTTATAAATTGCATACTTTTAGGCACCGTTAAAAGGGATTTCAAATCTCTAGTATTGAAAGTACTTAAGACCAACTAAGATACAATACTTCTATACATTTTCTACTATATTTATTAGTACAAAAACCAACCTATCATTTTTTCTGTGTGTTTCCCTCGTAGTCTGCCTTCTCAGTCTGATTTTCTCAGTTTCGGTTTCGTTTCAGCTTTTTTTTTGCAAGCAAATTAATGCGGGTTTGTCATATTACAATTACTGGCTTTTTGCGCTTTTTCTGGCCCCGGCTTCATGGCAGCTGGCATTATTACACCTGCGCCTCAATGCGATGCCGAGGAGAGCCTGCCCCCCCTATGGGCTCCCAGCCAGACCATTCCTATCCAATCCGATCCGGTCCGGTTTTCCGCTCGATATACTATAGTTTCTGTTTTGCTCCAGTACATAGTAAGGCAGTTGGTCAATTGGCGCGTTCTGCTCATTTGTTTGCTGCCGGAGGAGCGGCCAGAGTTCAGCCAAAAAGTTGACAGTTCATGAGTTTCCAACATGATTTGTTGTAGCCAAAAATATTTGGTGTGTTCTCACGATTATAATTTGTAATTTGTAAGTTTTTTGGGCAATATCGTAAATGGCTTATAAGATTATAAATTGCTCAATGGTGTAATGTGATCTTCTAGAGAATATTCAGAGCTCTTAAAACGAGTTCTTGTTAGGTTTTCCCACAACATATTCATAGATTCAAATACTATAATTCTTCCAAGCAATTCAATAGTGTTTACTTGCTGCTAATTAAGTAATAAACAAAAGATAAAAGATCACAGAAATGCAACCTCCACTTATTTATGAAAACATGATGATCACATAACGTGTAATGGACAATGACCTGTGTGTGTTGTGTGTGTGTTCCTTAACAAATTACACTATTTAATGGCATCCTGTTTGCAGCCTCAGCTCAGCTTCAGCAGTGTCTGCGACCATCGCCATCCAGCAGTGCAAATTTTATGGCATTTCACGGTAGCCAAGGCAACTCCTCTTTCCCTCTTTCCCGCTTGGACAAATTGCCGAGCGAGAAAAGTGAAAATCACCTTTGGAAAGATGTGATTTTTTTTCAATTTTCAAATTTTCCACGCGGCCCCCATGTATGGCAGGCATAATTTGTTAATTATTTTCCGAAGCACACAGCTCGTGTGCCGGCTACAACTTAATCAAAGTGATGGGGCCAATTAAAACGCCGCCGCGGGAAGCGATAAGAGATCTAAGATCCGAGATCCGAGACCCCACGACGAACTAGTTTAAAAGAAAGCCTTTCTACGGAGCCACTCTTGGGAGAAGGGGGCTCTGGGATTGGATTGGGTTGGGTTGGGCCTCGACTTCGACTTTGACTTTGGCTTTGGCTTTGGCTTGGTTGAAGCGCATCGAAACGGACCAAAGCGAACCGCAGCTTAATTACGACGAGATAGAGGCGGAACTCTGCCCACGGAGATCCATTGATCCGCAAATCGATGGATAGGAGATCAACCCCATGGAATTCCCCAGGTGATCCCGGTAGCTGTAGTTGGAGCCAAGATTGAGGCATGTCGATAAGATAAACTTCATAGACAGAGAGCTCAGAAAGTGCATATAGACTAGGGGAAAATAGTATCTCATTAAAGACTATATTACTATCCTTAAATAGTTAAAAACCCAAACTATATTTATTTGAAAATACAAAGCAATTTAATGAATTATTTGTGAACTCTAGTTCCACCTTGTTCTTGTAATTTAATTTAAACCTAAAGAACTAAAAGTGTCTCTCGTCTGGTGACTGTGGTTACCCAGTTGACACTCCTCTGTGGGCAGACTGGCTCAGCCCCAACATCCTCCAGCGGAAGTGGGCGAATCGTGGTCGTGACTACAAGTTCCAGAGCCCAGACACATCCGCTGGTTGGAGGAAGAGAACCAGAGAACCAGAGCACTCAGACATCCGCAGGCGGTCCAGAGTGGGGGTTTCTGTTCTCCAGCAAAATCACAATCATCAAAGTCCCCCCAAATTGAATAGCTCCAAGTCCTAACCATAATTTCAACAACTCTTTTAAGAGACCCCTAATCGATGATCTACAAAAAAAGAACAGACTTCGATCCTTTGATTCCTTGGGTTTCAATTAATTTCATAACAGTCCCGCCATAACTTTTGGGTTGACTCCAAAGTCCAAAGATCCTCCCTGGGTCCCAGCCACCTGCCTGCCTCCACACACACACACACACACACACCTCCTACCTCCTGTCAATGATTGGCCTCCGTCTGCGTCTGGCCAATTTCGCCTTATTATCCCACACAGAACAGCACAGAAACTGGTTCTCGCAGGTTCTGTTTCTGATTCCGACCTGGAAATCACGTTTTGGAGCTATTTTTTTTCTGTGCCACGTCCAGTCTCCTGGCCTACCCAAAAAAAACACAAAAAAAGAAGCAAATAAATCGAAGGAAAACAAGAGAAGGCGCAAACCAACGCAGACTGAAAATGATTTGCAGTTCATTAAGACGAATCCCCCGTTCCAAAGGAGGCGAGGACTAGAGGCGATGACTAAGAGTGGCTCTGGGCGCATGTGAATGAGATTGGTTTCGGGTTGAGTCTCGGCAAGATCGGAGGACAACTGTCTAAAAAACTGGACAAGCCCTGAGCGTCTTAGGCGTGGGCTGCACTTAGGAAAATGTCCTTCAACTATAATGTTTTTACAAAATAATTAAGACCTAAGAAGTAGAATTTATTTTACAATTTATTAAGCCTTCTATAAACATTTAATTATGGTGTTATGACACAACATTAATTTATCTAAATAAGCTACTTCCACCCATACCTTCCTCTTTCTGAGCACCAAAGAAATATAGTGGGAATGCAGTGTCATAACTGCATAGAACTCTTTTTAAAGAAGTTGTCCTTAGAGTGCATTAAGAGAAAAAAACGTATGGTATGAATATGCTGATAAAATCTTGAGCTAATTTCACATATAGTTCTCTCTATCTGGTGTACAATAAAAGCTCCAATGAATTAAAGCAATAATGCAGTGTCATAGCACCATTAAAAAATCAGCAATGCCCCTAGAAGATATTTAAAAAATATTTTAGAGGTTCTCTTTAAAGGTTTAAAACATACAGCTAAGTAGTTTTAATTTCTGACTTCTTAAAAAACAAAAATTCCTTTCAAGCCCAGTGCATTTGCAACTGATTATTTCTCTAAGTGTGAAATCAGAAACCCACCAAGGCAGCCTGAACTTGACACGATAATTATGTCTAAACCGGAGGGACTTATGATAAGACTGGCACAAATTCAAGGAGGTATCTTTAAGGCCTAGGAGCACCACCTGGTTTCCTTTTGAATCTGTTCCCATTTGGACGCTTTCATATTAGGATGGCCCACACATACGAGTGCATGTGACCAATGAATATGCAACGCCTTTTCCAACTACAAGAAAATCTCTTTAATTTTTACACAGTACAAACAATTTGTTGGAAAACTGCCAAAAACTCACCAAAACCACACCTGACAGATGGGTTATTTCTCTTTGTTAAGAACACTCATATTTTTTCCATGTGCCTGGACTTTCATCATTGATAAAGTGTCTCTAACTCGATTCACAAATTTCGTTGCAGCAGCACCGCCAGGAGTCGGAGTCGCCGGATTACCACCACCGCTATGCGAGCAATGGCAAACTGCCCCGGGCCTCGGCGGCCTCTGCGAATGGCAATGGCACCACACAAACCGTCGTCACCGTCGATGTGCACCACCAGCATCACAACGGCGGCGGAGGAGGAGGAGCTTCGGCCGCCGCCAAGCAGTTCATGGCCAACAGCGCCATCGGTCACATGGGCCACATGGGCCACAGTCGCAGCAACAGCCTGAGCCACAACATCCATGGTGTCTACAGTGAACTGAGTGCCGCACCACCGGCCTTTGCCACACCGCCGACGCGCAGGCGTTTCTTCAACCACAAGAATCTGCGCAGCGCCCTCATCGGTGGAGGTAGCTCAGGAGGTGGCTCAGCCAGCGGAGGAGTGGGCGGCGGCGGCGGCGGTGGTCATCGACGCACTGCCTCCAATGGAGGCTGTCCCACTGACACGGCCTCGATCCTATCGGGAGGTAAGTTCAGCTTGGGGTTTTGCAAGGGGTCTGGGGTCATGGATACATACATCAAAGCCTTTTTATTCATTTATTTCCTTCGATGAGAAAGAGTTCCACAGGGCAGGGGTTTTTTAAATTTATTTATTAAATATATTTTCCGTTAAAATAGTAACAATAGGAAAGTACAAGGAAGACATACTTTTAGTAGAGAATAATATATAAAAATAGAAAGAAAACTCACCCAGCATCCATCATCAGATCATCCCCATCAGCACCACCACGACCATGATAACCAGACGTCCGGAAAGGAGTCCAATGCCCTGAATACCTCGACCTGCTCGGACTCAGCGGTCACCCGAAGGCGTCGCAAGAACGTGAGCAACCACAACCTGAAGACCTCCGCCCGGGATGGAGCGGGCAGCGAGAATCGCCTGAACAGGCTAAGCCTGGCAGGCACCTCTGTCTATGCGGGACATCTGTCCTCGTTGGTCTTTGGCAAGATCAAGTCCCTGTGGAGTGTAAATTCCTCCAACTCCAGCGAGGCGGGACTGAATCAGTTAGCAGGCACGGATCCATATTTCCTACGTGCATCCTTCAGTTACAGTTACAGACTTTGCATGCTGCACTCCCATTTGTCGTCCATTAACCCAGCTAGTCCTGATCCTTCAGAACAGAATGATATTTTGCATGTCCTTAATATTCTTTTTTGTTATTTTTTATATTTACATTTTTGTTCCTGGCATGTTAACCCACTGACGAGCTAGTCCTAATCCCCACTCCTCTCTGCTCTTGCCACTTTAGGAAGTGACGCCCTGGACCATCACTCCTCGCTGCTGCTCAACGAGAAGCTGCAGAAGGATCAGCTCCATGCCCGTCTTGGCTTGCTGCTGAATGACCCCGGCAGCAATGGCAACAGCAGTAGCAGCGGCAGCGGATGTGATCCCATTTCTGCCCACTCCACCACCAGCACCACCAGCAGCAGCGGCGTGGGAGCGGCCAGCACCACCACAAGCGGCTCCTCGCAGAACGTAAGTCCAGAGCAGACGTTGGCCAGCGGCGGGGGCGGACTGCTCAGCGGCAGCCAGCTGTCGGTGGCCACCAGTCATGGCATCAAGGAGGATGCCCTGAGTCTGTGTGGCAAGTTCAAGACCGGCGGCTCCATGCTGCACGTGTACGAGGCGCTGCCCGGGAAGAGTCGCAAGGGAAATGCCAGAAGATCGACTCGTGGTCAGCAGGGATCCAGCTCCAACTCATCGGCGGCTGCCTCGGGTGCCTCGAGAGTGGCAGCCTCCACACTGGCCGCTGTCCAGTTGGCCCTCAAGCCCCTCTTTTTCGAGGTGCCACTGCAGGAGCCCGATCCGCCGTATGTGGGTCGCCAGTGGCTGGTGAAGCAACTGTCCAACATTCTCCTCGGCACCGAGACCCGAGTGGTGCTGATCAACGGCCAACCAGGCACGGGAAAGACCGCCTTCTGCCTGCAGCTGGTGGAGTACTCCTGCTTCGGAAGACGCCAGATGCAGGAGGATCCGGATGGCATCTACAGCCAGCTGCAGTTGGGCGCCCATTGCGAGCGGATGCGTGGCCTGGCCTCCCACATGGTGGGCTATCACTTCTGCCAGGCGGACGCCAATCTCACCTGCCAGGTGCCGGACTTTGTTCACTCCCTGGCCGCCCAGCTCTGCCAGGCTCCACAGCTAACCTCCTACAGGGATTACCTGCTGTCGGAGCCGCACCTCCAGGACATTCTCAGCGTGCGCGAGTGCATAGCGGATGCGGAAAGGGTAATGAAGCTGGCCATACTGGAGCCCCTGGCCCAGCTGCATCGCGCGGGCAAGATACCCGCCAAGGTGGCCGTCATCCTGGTGGATGCCTTGTGCGAGGCGGAGTACCATCGTCCCGATCATGGCCACACCATTGCCAGTTTCCTGGCGCAGCTCACGCCGCACTTCCCCGCCTGGCTCAAGCTGGTGGCCACCGTGCGGACCCAGATGCTGGAGCTGGTCAAGGCGCCCAGCTACACGCAGGTCACGCTGGACAGCTGGGCCAGCAGCCAGGCCCTGCAGCAGGACATGCTGGACTATATAGGCGCCCGCCTGGCGGATAGTCCCGAGATTAGGATGAACATTGGGGGCGGAGGTCAGGGTTCGCAGGCGGGAACACAGCCGCAGACCAAGTTCGTGTCCCACCTGCAGTTCCTGAGCCGGGGCTCTATGCTGTATACCAAGCTCATCCTGGATCTCATTGGACGCGGCCAGCTGGTGATCAAATCCTCCAGCTACAAGGTCCTGCCCGTGTCCCTGGCCCAGATCTTTTTGCTGCACTTCAACCTGCGCTTTCCCACCGCCCGCAGCTTCGAGCAGGCTGCTCCCATCCTGAATGTCTGCCTGGCAGCCCTGTATCCGCTGACCCTAGACGAGATCTACTACAGCATGGAGGCACTGGGCCACGGAAGGGAGGCGCTGAGTTGGCCGGACTTTATGCAGCGCTTCAAGCTGCTGGATGGCTTCCTGATCAAGCGGCTGGACAACACCTACATGTTCTTCCACAGCTCGCTGAGGGAGTGGCTGATGCGGAGGGATGAGGGCGAGTCGAGCAAGTTCCTCTGCGATGCCCGGCTGGGTCATGCGGCCATTGCCTTCCGGCTGTCCAGGCTGCAGGCGCCGCTATCGCCACAGCTCACCCTGGAGCTGGGTCACCACATGTTGAAGGCGCATCTCTACGGCGGCACCACTCAGGCTCTGCTCTCCCCGAGGGATCTGCAATCCTATTGGCTGGCTGGAGCGGCGGATAACATCTCCTCATCGCTGGGCGCCTTACGCAACGTTTACAGTCCGAATCTGAAGGTGTCCCGGCTGGTTCTCCTGGCCGGAGCCTCGCCCAATCATCGCACGGATTACATGGGAGGAGCGCCCATCCTGTGCATAGCTGCCCATGAGGGCATCCTGCCCATGGTGAGCCTGCTCTTGGAGTTTGGCGCCGATGTGGGCCTGACGAATAGCCAGGGATGCACTCCCCTGATCCTGGCCGCCATGCGTGGCCACTGCGATGTGGTGCGACCCCTAGTGGCCGCCGGCAGCAGTCTCGGTCAGCTGGACATTACCCAGCGTTGCGCCCTGGTCCATGCCGCCCGCATGGGTCACCTGAGTGTGGTCAAGTACCTGCTGGCCTGCGACTGGACACCGCGACCGCACTCCCAGGATGTGACCCGCTCGATGGCCCTGCAGCAGGCGCTGATTGGAGCCGCCGCGCAGGCGCACTGCAAGATCCTGGAGGATCTGCTGGACCTTAATGAAACCGAGTTCGACCTGGACGTGAATGGCATGGAACCGAGCAGCGGGGAACTGGCCCTGACGGCCGCCGCCCGTCACGGTTGCGTCGATGTGGTAGGCATTCTGCTGTCCCGCGGCGCCCAGATCGACGCCCGGAACCGGCAGGGATACTCGGCCCTCTGGCTGGCCGTCAAGGAGGGGCACTGGAGCGTAGTGGAGCAACTGCTGCAGCGCGGTGCCCTGCTGGACGAGCCGCTGGGACAGACGCGCAAGACGCCGCTGATGATAGCCGCCGAGGAGGGTCATCTAGAGCTCATGGAGCTGCTGCTGGCCCGTGGCTCTGCTCTGGAAGCACAGGATCACGAGGGATTCACGGCCCTAAGCTGGGCCTGTCTGCGTGGACACTTGGCGGCGGCCAAGACACTCATCGAACACGGCTGTCAACGCCACCACGAGGATCACAATGGACGCACTGCCCTGGACCTGGCTGCCTATCAGGGAGCTGCCAGCCTGGTGCTGTATCTGCTGGATCAGGGCGGCAATCTGGAGCACATCGATGTGCATGGCATGCGGCCACTGGATCGGGCTATAGCCTGCCGGAACATTCAGGCTGTGCAGGTATTTCTGCGCAAGGGCGCCAAGCTGGGGCCCACCACCTGGAGCATGGCCATGGGCAAGCCGGAGATCCTGGTGGTGCTGCTCAACAAATTGCTGGAGGACGGCAATGTGCTGTATCGGAAGAACCGCTTCCAGGAGGCCGCGCATCGGTACCAGTACGCCTTGAGGAAGATCTCCGGTCTGGAGCAACTGCTCGAGAGGAATGCTGTCTTTGCCCAGCTGAGGACCAATCTCCTGCTGAATCTATCGCGCTGCAAGCGAAAACTGAATGTAAGGGAGACTCTTTTTCAAGGCCGATAAATAATTATTAATAATTTGGTTTCCCTTTCAGGAACTTGACGCCTCCATAGATTTGGCCACGCAGGCGATTGCCCAGAAGCCGCACAGCTACGAGGGCTACTATGCCCGGGCGAAGGCGCGCATGGAGCTGGGTGCTCTTAATGAGGCGCTGGTGGACGCCAATGAGGCGATGCAGCAGGCAGCCCAGAGCGGCGTCCTTTGCGAGGTGGTCGAGGTGCTAAAGCGTATCCAGACCGAGCTGCTCACCCGCATAACCATCAGCAGCGAGGAGCAGTCCTCCCGAATGTCCAACATGGTTGGCGGGGGCACCTCATCCTCTGCCGCCTACGAATCTCACCACGAGATCACCGATTTGTAAATGTCAGTTGTTGTTGTGAAATGTTGTACTCATTCGTATCCCATTCGAATTCTATTCTATGCTAACCCTAGAGCTACCTACCTAGACCTTACCCTTACACATTTGCTATTTATTGCCTTTGAGTGTTTTCTCTTGTAAGTTAAAGATTATTTTGTAATATTTTTTAAACGTTCTTTTTAATTTTTTGTGACTACGCATGTAAAAATTAGTTCTATACAAATCCTTTTTATTTAAGCTTCAGTTCTTATTGATAATAAATATTAAATAAATGCGAATTTTATAAGATTAAACAAGAAAGAGAGTTGGAATGCACTTTACTGGCTGTGTTAAACGATTCGAGGCAGCCTTTTGGGGATATGCTTGGGGGCTTTGTGCTATGTATTACGAAAATTCGTAGCATAGTTTTGAGATGGTGAGGGTATATACATATATAGTACATACAGCTTGACAAACATAATAATATTTAACCAAAGACACTTTAAGAACAAGATGCCGAACGACCATACATTTAAATTGCACTATGCAGCAATTTTTTTTTGCTAGCGACGAAAACTACGCTCTCTCGGCTCTCACAAAGTTAAGAGCGAAAAATCTTGCATGTAAGAAAAACAAGCGAGTGCATATGGCGTGCAGCATCTTATTATTATATTGTTCTTTGTGATGTGTTTGTGATGTCTTTCTCACACTCGTAAAAAAAATACATAAATTCTCTTCTCTTTAAATACAAAACTCAAACATTTATAACATTTTAAAACCTAACTACATATGTTTATAATATAAACTTTATATACAATTAAAGCTTAAGCTATTCGAGCACAAGCAAATGACGACGGATCGGCGAGGGAACATTAAATATAGGAATGAAAGAGTTGGAAATGAAATGTGGCTCAAGTTAAATACTAGAGAAAGCGTAGAGAGCTCTGATGTTTGAATGTACAAATCGCATAGTAGCTTCGGGCCGGAAGTAAGATTGTGTGCCGCCTACTTAAGTACATTTAAATTTAAGGACATTCTCATGCCCTGCATTGAGAGTTTCAGTTTCCCTCTTTTAGGAAGTAGTTTTTCCATTAAGTTTACTCAGTTCAGTGGGTTCTCCGGCCCCGCAGTGCACCAAACGAGACTCGACGAGCGGTGCTGTGATCTGCAAATGGAGCACATAGTCCGGAGCTGAAATAATACAATTTCGATTATAGAAAAACCTATGTTTGGGGACTAGAAATGGGGCATAGAGATGGAGTGTGCTTAGTGTGACGTTGATGCTATACAGGAGTGATCAAACAGTGGAGCAGGCTGTGGATAAAAGCAAAGATTGAAAGCGTGAAAATGTAGTTAAGCCAGAAAGCAGGATGGGTTATGATCGGGGCAGAACGGATTAAGTACCAAAGCAGGTCTCACTTTGCTCCAAAATGGGTTCCAAATCATCGGGGCAGTCTATCGTAGGGAAATCAATGTTGGTCGACTCCTTCAGTATCACACCGAT
Organism: Drosophila baimaii; assembly: GCA_018874675.1. NCBI lineage: Eukaryota > Metazoa > Arthropoda > Insecta > Diptera > Drosophilidae > Drosophila > Drosophila baimaii. The sequence continues at coordinate 40,199 of JAEIIU010055666.1, read as the reverse complement.
GTCCTTGTGGGCACTCATCAGGAACAGGGGAACATTCGCCTTGGCCAGCTCCTTTTTCAGCGAACCCATGCCCCGAGCTGCCGTAAAATCGAAATCTGAAAGAGAAATATATGCTTTTTAATTAAGATTATAATTAATTAATTAATTAAAAGCTCATACCATGCACATGGGCGCAATCCAGGACCACGGGGGCAGTGCCATGCGTGGTCAGCGCCTTGGAGATACCCGAGCGAACCCATTCGATGGCCGGGAAGTACAGTGAACTGTGCTTTGGACGTATTAAAATGTAGTTAATGCCATTGCTGGTCTGCAGCTTGGACACGCTCAATACGGGCCGGGCCGCTCGGTAAACCAAAAAGGCTACATCGGCGCCCACGCCCAGCAGCAGGCCAATCTCAACGCCCACGGCCAGGCTCAGCACGAAGGTAATGGCTCCCGGCAGCAGCTCCCGCCGGCTGCAGCGCCACAGCGGACGGATGACTTCAAACTCGATCATAAATATCACCGCCGAAATGATGACAGCACTAAGGGCGGCCTTGGGTATGTACTGGAAGTAGGGAGCCAGGAGTCCCAGAGCCAGAAGAACCAACACGCTCGTATAGCAGCCTCCCAGGGGTGTCCTCACGCCGCTCGCATGGTTAACAGCGCTGCGCGAAAACGATCCTGTCACGGGCATGGAACTGCAGAAGGCACCGCAGATATTGCTCATGGATAGAGCCACCAGTTCTCGCGTGGGACTCAGGCCGGCTCCGCCAAATGCCTTCGAAATGGCCACGTTGCCCAGCACCGCAATAATGGGCAGGATGAGCATGGAGGGTCCCAGTTCGGAGAGCTAAGAAGGGAAATAATAAAGCATTATTATATAGTTTATACAACCAACAAGGCAACTTACCATCTGCTCAAAGTTTTGCGTGATTTCGGTGCCATTCCTGTCCAGAATCGTGGTCTCAAACTTGGGTAGCCCTACACTGGGCAGGCCGCTCTTCACCTTGCCCGTGAGGATATACGGACAGCTGTCCATCTGGTCGCAGGTACTGTAAGCCAGAACACTGGTGACCAGCACCACCAGGGCGTTCCGTCCGGTGGCTATCACCCAGATGCTCCCGCTGACCAGCTGCTGGGCCCGCAAGTTACGAATTCTTCCATTCAACTTGACATCTTTCAGTTTCTAAAAGGAATTACTCGAAATTTAGATTATATATTAAATATATAAATAAATCCCCTTACCCTTAGCACCAGCAGCACTACGATGGAGACCAATCCCAGGGTAAAGTCACCTCGTCGCACCTGCTGAAGATTCCCAAACACCGAGCGCATGGTGTTGATGAAATCCGAGCCGGAGCCGCCACGCAACCCCAGTAGACCCTTGAGCTGTGAGGTTCCTATAATAACTGCAGTGGCGGAGGTAAATCCCACCGTAACCGGCAGCGATATGAGATCCACCAGGGCGCCCAGCTTCAGCACTGCCATGCCCAGCTCTACCACGCCAGAGATGAGACACAGCAGTATGGCGTAGGCTGGACCCGATCCCAGCCCTAAGCCCGTGTGCCGACTGGTCATGAGGGCGAGCAACGCCGTTGGGCCAATGGTCACCTGCCGGCAACTGCCCAGCATGGCGTATATGATGCCACCCACAAAGGCCGAGTACAGGCCGTACTGCGGCTCCAGTCCAGCCAGAGTCGCATATGCCAATCCTTGGGGCAGCACCGTGAGTCCAACTGTGACGCCTGCTATCAGATCCGCCACCGCATCCTGCCCGGTGTAGCCATGAAGCCACTTCAGACCGGGCAGCAGGCGATATCCCCAGTCCTTGAGGGTCATTTTTGTATGTGTTTCTCTGGAAAGAAATGAGGGGGACATGAGTTAGGATAAGGATCTTTGGTATGCTTTATAATTTCAAGAAGCTTACAGATAAGCTAACAAATCTATTAAAACTATTATATTTTAAACTTGCCATATTATATTATATTATAATGATATAATAAATTATTAGAATACAATATAATATAGCAAATAAAAATATAAATAAAATTAATAATATAACAAGCTTTAAATAGGATTATAAATATATCTAAAGAACAAAAATCAGGTTGGACTGAGTTTTTAGTGCTTCCAATAGAGCCCTTTTTACCTCGTACATCTCCCATAAATATCCCACTTATCTCATAAGTTCAACGACTTCTCAAACTCTTTTAGCATAATTATAGATTTGATTATGAGACTTCTGCGTGACAGACAATCCCCATAACAAAATAGACATAAGCCTATGTTATGGCCCAAAGCAAAAAAAGAAATAGTAAAGAAAAAAGGAACAGTGAAAAATTTGAGACAACAAAAGAAATACGAGTTTATGGTAAACAAACTTAATGATTACAAAAATTACCCACCGGATAAACTAGATGATGTGTAAAATAAATAAACAGGCGTTCAGGTTGGTATTATATCATTTTAAGATGTTAAGATATTAGTTTGTATAATTTAAAGAATTACTTGATTTGAAAGTTAAGAGCTAGATTTGTTTTAATGCTATAACATCGCTCTGCAATTTGTGAAACCAGTTTATTAACTTTTTATACACAAACTTGCAATTAAAGATCATTCTTCGGTATTCTTCTGGATTAAATACAATGAAGATAGATGGCCAAGCTGTCTAAGCTTTTAATTTAGTAGTCTTTTGAAGGCTTTATACCTCAGCCTAACTTCTTTTTATCTGCAATAATATGTACCAGGTCCGGTCAAGGTGAGTCGCGTAGCTTTAACACATATTTTCACTTCAAGGTATGTACAAATACCAGGTAGAATTTGAAATATTCTAATTTTCAACCTTACTCCTTCTTCTTCGTATTTTGACAGAAACTCACGTAAATATTTGCACAAATGTTTCGTTGCCTGTCTGCTGTCTAAGGGCGCGGCACGTTCGCTTGATTCGAGATATGCCAGAGGTCTGAATTTCTATTATTGGTGAAGCTCTGGAGGAGGAGCAGCTCAGATCGGTTCGGGAGCTGGCCCAAGACTGAAGAATGAGCCGCTGAAGCGTTCTTACAGATCGCGTGCCCGGAGAATCAACAACTGATCAGTGATCACACGACCGACCGACCGGCCGCCTCAATTAGCTCAACAAGCGTCGGACCAGACTTGGGAAGTATTGGTTGGGATCGCATAAAACGTGATCAAATTGCTCGCTCGATAAAAGCAAATACGAACACGAGATATATGCACGTAAATTGAATTTCGCATTGTTTAGCAGGCGATTTATTTACAATTTACAAGCGTTTTGTTTGTTATTTGTTTTGTCTATGCGATATAGACCGATAAAATGGCACAATTAGGAGTGGATTGAACCTTAAACTGATTTAGCACTTATTTATTTGCATTTACTAGTCTTTATTGCAATGTAATTGGTGGTAAATTTAATACAAAATTACCTTCCTTTATGAAAAAAATGATTCTTTATTCAGAAACACTTTTAAAGTGATGTAGAGTTAAGTAAATTGAATTGCGAAGGCTGAATGAATTGCTTTGTTTACCATTTAGTTTCGCCAAAGCAATTATGCTCTGTAGATTCGTTTGTATGTTGTTTAAAATATTCACAAGAGAAATATCCCTATTTGTACCTTAATTTTGAAAGAATTGGAATAAATTTTATACAAATAATAATAAAATCGCATATTTTAGAAAATTTGCTTTTAAGAACTGTCAGTGAAAGTGAAGAAATATTAAAGTTTGTAATCTTAAAAGTTCGATACTTTGCTTAAGATATCTATAAATAAAGGTTTTTATTTTTAAAAGCTTTTCGGGTTATTTAAGTTTTCGCTTCTTAAACTGCCTATTAAAAATGTACTTAGGAATTGAATAATTGCATGCTAATTGAAAATGAAACAATTATCTCAAGTTGACCTCGATGTTCCCCCTTGATAATGATCGATTTCAAGGACGCGTGATAAGAACAACGTGCCTTATCAGTCTGGGAATATATTTTGACGCCACTCGAACCCAAAAGTTTTATCAGCAACTATTTAACCCGGAAATTTGCAAAGCTGTAAAAAGGTGAAAAACGTGCAAGCTGCGGGGCATGGAAAGTTTATTGGCCCTTCCAAGAAACTGGTGAAATCCGTTCTTTGCCGGTCCACGGATCGTATATGTATATCCGATATGTGTGTGTAATTGAGCGCCGGAGAGATCACTGGAGAGCTGTCTGTACATAATTGCAGATTGTTGACAGACGGCGTGATGGAATCTGTGCTCTTTTTGGTTTTTTTTTCCCCCTTACCACCCGTCGTAACGAGAGAAACTAGTTTTTGTTAATTGGCGGAGGAATCGTAAATGTAAACAAAGAAAAGTAAGCAAAAAAATATCCACATCAAAAAACAGGGGAACCAATTGTTTAGTTGTGCTTGATTATTTATAAACGCGAGGTAGCTTTTCCTCCCCCTAAATTGGCGAAACACAAGCAGCAACAAATGGGTTAAGGGCAGGGAAAGCTGCACTAGCACAACACCACTACACGAGAAATTACTGTTACAAATTAAATTAAAAACACTTTTTACCAACGAGCTGTTAAAAGTTAACAACGTTTACCGGTGAAATTGAACTAAATAAATAAATAAGCTTGTTTTGCTAGAGCTTGAAGCGATTCGATACTAAAATCGACTTAATCGATGTTTTTGGTTGAGGGAGAATCGATGCATCGAAAGCACTTTTTGTTAGCATTTTCCCTTTTTCAGAACCATTCAGTAAGCTTTTCCCTTTTACAGAACCATTCGGCAAGGAAAATCTTTCTTTTTACACTCCAGGGGCGCCAGTTCGGCTTTTAACAGAGTTTGCTTTGCCTTTTACACTGTAGGGGGCGCTATTCATGTCAAGTATTGAGCGCTGCCAGACTTTTAAGTCTCGAGGCTCCAGTGTTGCCAGACTTTTCTGTCTGTCTCGATATACTCGCCTATCGATATTCTCGCCTGCCCTTTTGCCCAACACTGAAATTAAAATCGGACGTTTCTACACACTACCCTGCACATCTACTTTTTTTTACAATATTATGGCACTTGCGCGGCTCATAAAAAACGCTAACTGACTAAAATCTGTTGGAAGCCATCGCCAAAAGACGAAAATCACGGCAGGCAAGGTGCCCGCACTGATAGTCGCCGCCCAGGACGCCCAGGAGCCGAAAACCAGATTGCTACCCCCCTCGCTTCCTCATCCAACGAACGAGGAGACGCCGACAGTAATTGCAAAGTAGCGAAATCAACTTAGTCGGCGACCATCACATATTATGAAATGGGTAAGCTTTGCGAAAAGCCATTGGGTTTACGGATTTCCAACCTACGGGCCGACTTCCACGGCCATTCCATTGCAAAAACTGCAACTGCATCTCCAATGCCTCGGTGTATGCGTGTGTGTGTGTGTGTGTTAAGATGTGAACGAGTGTTAGGGTGTGCGTGTGCGTGTGGCTGTGATTGCAGTTTTCTTAGGGCCTCCTAACTGTTTCTGTTTCCTTTTCTTGGTTACCTGGTTTAATTTTGAAAGAAAGTAACACTTTTAGTCACCTGCTGTGCTTGAAATTACGTTAATATTGTTAAAACTACAATTTACAATAATCCAAAAGGTATATGGGAGCCTTTTAGCGGCCTGGGAGTGCTTAGAATTACAAAAACAAAACCTACATATCGCCCTAGTCAAGCGCCGCGCGCTCAGGTTTACAAAAACAAAACTTATGCCGATGCTTTGCTTTATTGCATATTTTGTGCTTGGCTTTAAGAATGTGTTTGTTTTTTGCTAGTCGGGCTCTGAACCCGTCATTCGTTGCCCGCCCTTGATCTATTTTAATCTCCACAAATGTCGAGTAATAATTACCTATTCTTTAACGTTTGGCTTCTATGTCTTCAGCATCTTAGGGAAAATACAATATTCCTTAACCATTAATATTATTAATCCTTTAAAGGGTAATATATGTACACATTTCAAGGTCAAAAGCGCAGTCTGATTGTACAAAAAAAAACCTTTTGCTGTTCCCAATAAAGCATCAAACCTTATGTCCTGGATTTTGAGATTATATTCATTAAAAATAGCTTGGGTAAATATATTTTAAATCGTATAGGAAGCAAAAGGAAGTAAGATATATAGGAAAGATGAAAAGATCTACAGTCCTTATATGATTTTATTCAGCAATTTATGTTTCGTTTATGTTAGATCTTCGCAAACACTAAATGAATAATAATAATATTTTATAATATGCATAAATGGTACAAAATAAAAGCAGAATACTTCAATTAGAGGAACCTAAGCTAGGAATTCCATGAATTATATTGTCATATGTATTAATGGGTTCCTACCCATACGATATTTAGGTTTAATTGTGTCCCCTAAAGGCAGAGTTACACTTATTGAAATTCCGATTCCTCTACACTTGCTCCAAGACCATTGACCATCTGAATCAGACCGTTATCTCGTATACCCAAGAGGAACTTGTTGCTTGAGGCTTGGTTGTAGGTCAGTGCGAAGAGGTGGCTGATCCGGCGGCGCAGAGTGCGCACCAGGCGGCGACGACCGGCGACGATGTAAGTAGCAGCGTCCCATCGTAACACCCATCACTCCAGTAACCGTAACCACCACCTCCAAGCAAATTATCAAACAAAAATCGTTTTCTACTTTTCGTTTTGTTATTGTTTTGATTTTTTTTTTTTTTAGTCTTTCTATCGTATTTGCAGCAAAATTTGTAGCACTTCTAACTGAGAAATTGGCCAAACTTCGATTATAAACTTATGTTTTGTGTTTCGCTAACGTGTTTAACCCATTGGTCCGGCTATCTTATTATGTTTGCTAACCTAAACCCCCTCACAAAGACACATAAAGACACTACACAATGTAAGACAAATCGAGATTGAAATAATCTATAAAAACATTTAAATACATATTAAAAGTTTAAATAAAGTAGATCCTTACTCTAAAATGCAATTGGCGGACTTTAGCCACCACTGAATTCGAATTCCTTTTGACAAAGACTTCAAAGTTATTGCCAAAAATTTTGGATTTGCATTTTTAGATTTGGAAAATACTTAGAAACTTTTTAGAATTCGAGTTCTCCTTTCGTTTCTACTTAAATTCTCTTCAAAATCTCGTTATATTCGCATTGACAATGCATCAATTCTTTGAACTGATCACCTCCAATTCCGTGTGGAGGTCCAAGCACACAATCGCACACTTCCAGAACACTTCCTTCCTCTCGAAACGATACACCTTGCTTGGCCCTCTAACCGAAACCTGTTACCATTCGCAGACAATGCCCTCGGCCATCAGTGGCGCGGCACATGGCCAGGTTCACATACCCAGCAACGAGGAGTGCGGCATCCGGGACGTGTGGAAGCATAATCTGGAGGAGGAGTTCCGCACCATTCGGAAGGTGGTGCAGAAATATCACTATGTGGCCATGGACACTGAGTTCCCGGGCGTTGTGGCGCGGCCCGTGGGCGAGTTCCGATCCACGGCGGACTACCATTACCAGCTGCTACGATGCAACGTCGACCTGCTGCGGATCATTCAGCTGGGACTGACCTTCATGGACGACGATGGCAAGACGCCGCCCGGCTACTCCACGTGGCAGTTCAACTTCAAGTTCAACCTGAGGTTAGCTCGTCTGTCTTCCTGTGACGCGTGCGGTGGGTTTCCTAATAGATCCTTTTTCCTTTGTATATCCTCAGCGAGGACATGTATGCGCAGGACTCGATAGATCTGCTGCAGAACTCTGGCATCCAGTTCAAGAAGCACGAGGAGGACGGCATCGATCCCATCGAGTTCGCGGAGCTGCTGATGAGCTCCGGCATCGTGCTGGTGGACAACATCAAGTGGCTGTGCTTCCACTCGGGCTACGACTTTGGATATCTGCTCAAGCTGCTCACCGACCAGAACCTGCCCGCCGACGAGGGCGACTTTTTTGAGCTGCTGCACATCTACTTCCCCAACATCTTCGACATCAAGTATCTGATGAAGTCGTGCAAGAACCTGAAGGGCGGCCTGCAGGAGGTCGCCGACCAGCTGGAGCTGCGGCGCGTGGGCCCCCAGCACCAGGCCGGCTCCGATGCGCTGCTCACGGGCATGGCCTTCTTCAAAATGCGTGAGGTACAGCACACACTTGATTTGCACTTTCATCTAGAAGCGCCCGTTGTATTCTTTCCCTACCTGCTTGAGCACACCATGCATTTGAAGCCGTCCGTCACCCAGATCGCTTTGCTCAGTCGTCTGGCCAATATCGGTGGGGCATCATTCATCCCCTCCGATGGCTCTGAGAAGGACGGTAACACTTTATCGTGCGAACTGCTCACAGCGAGCGCCTATGTCGACACACCCCCCGCCACGCCAGGCACCTAGATCGCGTCTACTCCTCCGGTTTGCAACCTAACAGCAACTAACCACCTTCACCACTAACGTAACTAGCCCCTCGCCGCCACCAGCATCGTCCATTCGGGCTAAAGTGCTTCATGATTCATTGTCATATCCATTAACTCTCATACTTACATTAACATATGTATATATTCGCTTTAATACCATTAGCCAGCGCACTTGCAGTGCCAGTGAACAAGAATTTATGAATGAAATCCATGAATTGAAATGTTTTTAGTTAATTTTAATCGCTTAGAACCATGTAAAACATGTCTGTTACTTTTCAAAAGAGTTTTTTAAACGAAAAAGAAAAGAGTAATGATGGAGTTAAATGGAAAATTAAAGGAATTGAAATTAATTTTCTTTTTAAACATTTGATTTACGCTAGAGCTGCGAAAAAATCGATCTGAACATCGATAAAGATTATTTTTTTGTAGATTTGTTTTGTTTTCCTTTTTTTTTTTTCAATTTATTCATTTATTCATTTCTGTTTTATAATAATTCTTATTGAACTAATTATAGTTGTATTCCCAATTAATCGATTTTGTGTTCTAAAATATCGATAAATATCGATGCACTGAGATTCGATTTTTTCACAGCTCTAATTTACACTTTTTTGGTATCTGGGCATTGCATATAATTCATTTTCTACTATAATCTTGTAAAGAAAAGGCAAAAGTTGGTCTGGGATGATTCACTTTTAGCATAATTTTAGTGTTATTTTGTCTAACACGCATACATACTTAACAACATTTCATGTCTTTTAACTTTTAAGGTCTTTGTTGACGTAAATTTCCACACACTGCACTGTGTGTATGTTCATTACAAGAAATTTAACCTGTAGAGAACAGCCCATCTGCAATATCAAGAACAAATAGCAGAGCTCCCAAACCCAACCCCATACTAACATCCAAAAAATATCACTAAATATATATCGGTAAACGGTATGTAAAGCAACCATTATAAGTACTTTGTTCCGAACCGATTGGGGGTAGATTAGTTAGATTTGTGTGCCCGCTTACCGCTGTAGATGTATGTGCTTCAAACGCTTTCTAGTCCTAGAACTAACCCCGCTCGCTCACCTCACCTCACCCTAACTCATAACGCTACACTCCCCGACACTTTCCAGCGACTGCTTTGCAAACATAAACATAAACATAAACTTAACTTAACTTTACTATAAACTGTGTTTGTTTCAGATGTTCTTCGAGGACAACATCGACCATGCCAAGTACTCCGGACACCTGTACGGCCTGGGCACCTCGTTCATTGTGAATGGCACCAACTTTCACGAGAGCAACGGCGAGACGAACAGCGCCTCATGATTCGTGCTGATGGGTAACGTGGTTGTGCACGACAGGAAGTTCGAGCAGGAGGGGGGATCAGCGGTGGATCCGCCGGCACCAGCTGCACCTGTGGCACCTGTGCAGGCCACACCACCACCAGCCCTAGTCGTCAAACCACCACCACACACACACGCTACCCACACCGCCGTCGTCGCCGCAGCCGCCGGTGCCACCGCATTGCAATAATCTGTTTCGAATCTGTGCACCTTTGTGCGCATTTCGATTGGATTTTCTATATCCCATTTACGTATATAATCCACACTCTCTTTATGTTTTCAAGCATCCACTGCCAACTAAACGCAAAGGGCAGTGTCATAAACCAATTGTAAATCACATAAACATGAGGGGAGGCCGAATACCACAAATCTTAAATAGATCATATATCAATTTCTGCATATTTTTGTGTTGATAATACAGAACCTAAGCTATCTTATTAAGCTAATATTGTAAGCCAAAGGGCAAATAGAATATTGTGTATTGTATAAAACAAAAAAACAAGAACAATATATTTAAAACTTTTTAAATTAGTGTAAATACGGTGTTCTCCTTTCAATTACTACGACAAACGGCTATCCCTACAACGCAGCTAACCTTGAAAAAAGAAGATAGAGACTTTAAGGAATGCCAGGGAGCATATATTTTAATAAATTATGTATTTTTGTATAGGAAAATGACATTAATAATTATAATAGTAGAATTCTGGTTTTTGAATTTCCAACGGTTGCCCAAGAAAACATCGCAAATTGTATTCGGGCACACTAAAAACGATATTGAAGTGGCGTGAGCCATTTAAGTGTGACCCGTCGCCGTGAAAGGGGAAATCCGCACTTTTTTCCTTGCGTTATCAACGAAAAGGCCGCCGGGCACATTATCGCCAATTTTATTTGTTATTAAAAAAAAGGAACTGCATTTTCAGGCGTATCCTGGAATGGAGCCACCTGAAGCGATCCCTATCGCCACAGTGCCTGAGTGGACCCACACGGTATACGACCAGGTCAACCACCTGGCCACCATTTTGGCGTCGGAGGAGGAGGCGACCAATATCCCCACAGCTGTGGGCAAAAAGCGCTCCAAAATCTATGAGTTGCTGCTTCGCCCCAGGACGATGTCCTCCGAGACGAAATTGGAGCTGCTTCATGAGGTGAGCAGGGAACTGAAACAGAACCCAAAGCGACGAGAGAAGGTGCACAGCTTCCTGGAATCGCTGGAGGAGAAAGAGGCGGGAGATTCGCAGGATACTCAGGAGAATGTCGAGAACTGCCCCAAAGCGGGCAGCAGGTGTCTGAGACCTGGCGTGCTTAAACTATACGAAGCGCCGCCCATGGACTTCGACAAACTGTGGGGTCCACCCACTTTCTTTAGGTCCATCGATCAAATGAAGCGTGACCTCAAGCCTCAGCGGATGCATGAGCCCGTCTCTGGCCTTTTACCCACTCACATAAGGAAGCCACTCTGTCAGACAAACCCACAGGCTCTCAGCACCCTCTCCTTTCTGACGGGTTCCCTGGCTCGGATGAGGGAATCTAGAGAGAAAACACCAAGGCCACCGATCCCAAAAATGGAGTTTCTCAAAACCAAAAAGCCCAAAGAAACCCCTCAAAAACTGAGGGAATTTGTGGCCGAGTTTGGAACGGAGAAACATTTTTTGTCGGACAAAATGTTGCTCAACGAACTGAATCTCCGTGTGAACAAGCACCTGGTGCTCAGCTACATCCAGGAAGCTACGCTCATAGATCACCTGAAGAAGGCAGCTGCTGGTCTCCAGACAGAGACGTTTATGTGTTCGCCGGCGGATGATATGGAGCTTATGATTAGGCCAAACACCACCATGCGCAGTGTGCTGCCGGGCATCCTGGCGGATTTCTCGAAACCCTTTCTGCGCGCCGGCTGTGCCCACCGGCGTCTAAGTGCCCGCACCAAGTATAACTTGTACAACGATGACCGTCTGGAAAGGCCTCTCACTCGGGTGAGTCCTGGATGCATCTCCCAAGGGGGGCTCTTATATTAAGCTTTGCTTGCTTTTCAGGCTTTTCGCGAAATCCTGGTGGACTTCCTGGCCACCATTCGTCAGTTTCTGCTCTCCCAGACCGCCAACAGTCTTCCCCAGCTGCTACTTAACTACCGGTCGCCCATGCAGCTCCTTTGCCTGTTGGAGAACGTTTTCCATAGGGAGCCCAGGCGTAAGATTCTATTTTTCATGATCTATTAGGGAAATATTTGTTTTTTTCAACTAAAACTAACAATTTCTTGAGATTGGTTAATTACAATTCCTAATTAACTTTTAATTTTAATTCCATAACCACTTAAAACTTTCAATTTACTCCCGGATTATTATTATTAGTATTATTATGAGAAAAGCGATACATAAATGTAAACTTTCTTGCTTGGGATGAATGTACAATGGCGCATAAAACATCTCTAGAGCTGCTAGCCTCTGCTAGTCTACAGATTTTAAAGCTTTTAATTATCAAATACAAGCTTCCAACTAAAGTTTACTTAAATTTAATCTTTAAACACAGTAAATCTAGAAGCCGGAGTGCCTGGATGTTTCCTGATGAGCTGCATCTGGCAGGTGATCGACACCTGCGGTAACAGTGACTTTCTGCAGCTTCTTATTTATCTGCTGCGCAGATTGGTGCAAACTTACTTTGTCCAGCTGCAGCGGTGGATCTACCATGGCGAACTGGACGAGGATATGAATGAGATTTTTATCAGCCGATACCGCAACACATCGCCCTCGATGCTTGATGAGTGCAGCAAGGACTTTTTCAATAGGGGCTATCAGGTGGTCAGCCAGGAGATTCCAGCCTTTTTGGCAGGCTGCGAGCAAGACATCCTGCAGTGCGGGAAGTACAATCAGGTGCTCAAGGCTTACAATGCTCAGGTGAGTTGGAAAATGGAAAGAAACCACGAAGGGATTCCCTCAAAATATCCTTCCTAACCTAACATAGCACCCCGTCTTCGATGTTGAGTTCCCGGACATAGTGGTTTGTCTGACGGAGCAACAGCTCAAGGATATGCGTCGCCGTTTGGCTGAGAGGTATGCCGTCATCTATCAACGCTTCGGCTGGTGCAGCATGCAAAGCATCTTCCAGGAGCGCATGGCGGCCAAGCGTAACTTCAAGAATCTCATGGTGGAGCGCACCCAAGCCCATCTGGTTGCCTGGAGCGAGCAGCAGCGTGTGCAGCAGCTGGAGGCGAATGCCAAAAGGAAAAAGCGTTACGAGCAGCTAAATGCGGAGTTGGAGGAGCACCAACAGAATGTGCTGGAGAAGCGGCGTCAGGAGATCGTGAATGAGTTGGTTTTTCTCAAAGAAAGTGACCGCCTGGAGGAGAGGAGGCAGCTCAGCGAAAAGGAAGCACTGCTCAAGGAAGTGGCTCGGCTCCAGGATGTCTTAAGTATTGAATCGAAGTCCCAGGACCCCAGCAGTCCAGATGACAGCTCCAATAGCGATCGCAGCTTTAAATCCTGCCTCGAGGGATCCTATTCCCGCCCCGAATCTGTGATAGATAGGATATCAGAGGAAGAGGAGGAGTCGTCAGAGTTGCCAAAGTCCTCGCCCCTTGCAGTTCTGTTTCCGCGAACACCCTTGGATGAGCTCAACTCCAATGACCAAGCATCCCTGCACTCGGAACTCGAACGTAATCGCAAGCACATTCTCTCCTCGGAGCACTTCCAGGCCATGGTCGATGTCAAGGAGTCGGATTCCACAACCAGCGGATACTCCGGCTTACGGGCCCACTTGCCACCCGACATTAATGCGAATCTGAAAGCTAGCACGGACAGCGACCGGGAGCCGACAGACTTCCAGCGATACAGGACCCGTATGCAGCAGCACGATCCCTTCGATAACTACAATGCCACCGAGGATGAGAACACGCGGCGCATCCAACGTCAAATGCAAGACACTAGCGAGCGGGCCATGAATAGGCGGGCGGTAATGGGCAGCGAGTATGACATCATATTGGGAGAGCGGAGTGAGGATTCCGCGCACCTGGAGCCGCTGGAGCTGAACAAGCTGCATGTGGAAGTCCCAGTGTCGGTGCTAACGCCCATGTCCATCACCTCAGATGCTGATTTTGGTGGGCCACTCACGCCCGAGGCAGCTGACAAGGATGCTGCCAATAATAATAACAATGATACTCCGGGCCAGAGCTCGTTATCCCCACAGACGGAGCCCGTGATCCCTGAGGCAGCTGGAGAAGCTTTGGCTAGCCTTGACAACACCTTCCGGCTGCCTTCGAACTTTCAAACAGAAATCGATAAGCTGGAGCAGCTGGAGCAGCTCGGCAATGAGCGACAGGCGGTAGCCCTAAGTGTGCCGGAGGCCTGCAATCCCTTCATGGCCCGCCGCTGCCTCCAGCTGTCCGTGATGGTGCCCGTTAAGGCACACTATGCCCTGCTGCGCAACGAGGTCTTGCGTATATTCAAGGAACTGCGCATCTACGAGCACTTCTGCCGACTCAGGAACTACTTCTTCCTGCTGGACGGCCAGTTTGGAGGATTGCTCACCTCGGATATTCTGGGACGGATTCGGGCAGGCATCGATCCGCAGAGTTTGTGCCAAAAGGGTGTCATTGACGCTATGCTAAGTAATGCTTTGGCCTGCTGCCCGGCGGATGAAACCACGGTAACGCAAAATCTCACCCTGCATTGCAACAATATTCCGGATAAACTGGATTTCTACTCGCTGGAAGCCACCTCCATGCTGACCCTGCACTGCCAGGTGGACTGGCCCCTGAACCTGGTGATAAGCGCAGAAACGGTGGCCAAATATAGTCAAATATTTGGTTATTTTCTGAAGCTACGGCATGTGAGCTACATTTTGGAGCGAACCTATGAGCATCTGCAGCAGATGGGAAAGCTCCTGGGGCAAGGAATCCGGATGTCAGCCCATTTTCGGCAATTGCAGATGGTGCGGCACAAGCTGGCGCACTTTGTGACCACGCTGCAGACCCATTTTGTGGCCAAAGCTTTCCAGGGCACTTGGAAGAGGTTCAAGGAGGACCTGTGCACCGCCAACTCCATCGAAGATTTGTATAAGCATCATGTGTCTTACCTGAAACGTGTGGCTTTCTTGGCCTTCCTAAACCGGCGCAGTGCGAAGGTTAAGGAAACCATCGACAATATGCTGGTTATTGTCCTGCGCTTCTGCAAGTAAGTAGGAAGCGTGAAAGTCTTGAAATTAAAATGTACTATTATTATTATTTTCCTAAATATTCTTATTTATTTTCCAGAGTGATTCAATCGCAATCGTTTACGCTGGACTTGGAAAACCAGTTTTTACATCCTCGCATCAAGCGTCTGCTGCAGGAGGAGGCCGAGTTCGAGAAGTTCATGCACTATCTCATTTATTTGGGCAAGAAGGCGGCCAGCTCTGGTTACCAGGAGGAAATCGGTGACCTGATATGTATTATTAATTTTAACAACTACTATATAGTATCTGATCAGAAATCGCTGTCTTGAGAACTTATAACTAATTGAATCTCTTTGGGAATTTATTAGCAATGTTACCCATAAGCTGGGCTTAGTAAGATTTCCCCTAGCAGTTGAATGGGCATTATATTAATTGCTTATGAAAAGACATTTTAAAAAATCGCGCTGCTGAGATAATAACAAACGAAAAAAGTCACCAAGATCATAATTTAGTGATCTATAAATGATTTCATAAATGGTCCCAAGTCGCTCATTTCCAACGGTATTGACATTTATCCTTGACATAGATAAATTAGTATCAAATATTGTGGGATTATTCAATCGAAATGATGTACCTAATTGTTAAACATTTTAACTAAAGAACGAGTCCATTATCTCATAAAACGCTTCGAATAAATTGATGTATGTGTCCATAAGCATGTCAACTTTTATTTTCTTATTTATTATCAAGAATCTGCAACAATATAGGACCACAAGTCACAATAAAACAAGAATGAAATTATAGATAAGCCAAAATAGCATTAGCTTCGATTATTAAAGTTGTTTTTTATTAGGTTAATAAATGTGCATATTAAAAAAAAAAAACAAATGTTTTGGTTTATTTTTTGTGATATTGCATACTTTTAGGGTGTACTAAATAGGTAAATTGGCGGCGGTCTCCTATGTCGATGAGAGAGAATTACCAGGCGAACAGAAATGGCAGCAGGGAGACGCTGATCTCTTCTGCACATGCAAAATAACAGTTATTTTGGGCTCTCTCTCTTTCTAAAAACCGTTTGCTATCTAATATTTCTGTGCGCCTGGTACATGAGCCCCCGCTAAAGGGAATTTTTCTCTACAAATTCATATTCCGATGAGAGAGAATTACCAGGCGAACAGAAATGGCAGCAGGGAGACGCTGATCTCTTCTGCACATGCAAAATAACGGTTATTCTTCGCTCTCTCTAACTAAAAACCGTTTGCTGTCTAGTACTTCTGTTCGCCTGGTACATGAGCCCCCGCAAAAGGGAATTTTCTCTACAAATTCATATTCCGATGAGAGAGAATTACCAGGCGAACAGAAATAGCAGCAGGGAGACGCTGACCTCTTTTGCACATGCAAGACAACAGTTATTCTGCGCTCTCTCTTACTAAAAACCGTTTGCTATCTAGTACTTCTGTGCGCCTGGTACATGAGCCCCCGCTAAAGTGAATTTCTCTTTACAAATTCATATTCCGATGAGAGAGAATTACCAGGCGAACAGAAATGGCAGCAGGGAGACGCTGATCTTTTCTGCACATGTAAAATAACAGTTATTCTGCGCTCTCTCTTACTAAAAACAGTTTTCTATCTAGTATTTCTGTGCGCCTGGTACATGAGTCCCCGCTAAAAGGAATTTTTCTCTGCAAAATCATATTCCGATGAGAGAGAATTACCAGGCGAACAGAAATGGCAGCAGGGAGACGCTGATCTCTTTTGTACATGCAAAATAACGGTTCTTCTGGGCTCTCTCTTACTAAAAGCCGTTTGCTGTCTAGTACTTCTGTTAGCCTGGTACATGAGCCCCCGCTAAAGGGAATTTTTCTCTACAAATAAATATTCCGATGAAAGAGAATTACCAGGCGAACAGAAATGGCAGCAGGGAGAGGCCAGTCTCTTTGCCTAACTACAAAATAAAATGTATTTGGATTCTCTCTCTCACTAAAAGCGTTTGCCAACTAGTATTTCTGTGCTCTTGGTACATGAACTCTAACAACAAGGAAATGCTGGCTAAATAGTTCAAATATATTACTTAAATCATATTTTTTACAAAATAAAGTTAATAAACAAATCAAAACAAACAAGGCGAGGTCGCAACTTAATTTATCGATAACTTGAGTTTTTATGGGAACAGCTGTTCGCAGCGCCCGATTAATTTAGTTAGTCGTATATGGAATATCCCGTTTGCATAATTTCTTTATTTAAGACATTTTAAGAGCAGCTGAGAAGACTATAGAATTTGCTAATCCGTTATATATTCAGCCAGTAACTAGTGAATTCACTACTTCTGCAATAGAAGCGGTGCTGCAACTGATTTGAAATTCCCTCCTCATACAAAGAAACTATCGCGATAGCTTTCATCTGGTGGGCAATATTTATCGATAGTCGTTGCAGCCCTGGTCATGAGTCATTTTCGTATAGAATAATTTAGTTTTATTTTTAGTTTATACAAAAAGTTGCATGCGCTTAGCTTCCCATATTTAAGGCAATTTATTTGTTAAAAAATAACTAAGAATGCAGGTAAGTCTATGTTATTACGCCTGTGGGTGTGTTGTGTGTGTGTCTACGCACCACTGCCACCACTGCCGCCGCCACCACCTGGCCTGCACCCAAAAATAACTCCATATTTGGTATTGAAAATCTTGAATGAAAACTCACATGGCCTGCATTTCGCTTAGGACCCCAACGAAGACACCGAGTGGAACGATGTGCTCCGCGCCAAGGGAATCATTGGGCCCAAGGCCAAGGAGGCCGCGATCACAGAGGATCAGATCCAGAAGATGATGGACGATGCCATCCAGCGGCGCACAGATCTCCCCCTGAGCGAGGGTCAGCGGGACAAGAAAATCGACGACATGTCGCTGGACGAACTGGACGAGCTGGAGGACTCGGAGGATGAGGAAGTGCTGGAGCAGTACCGGCAACGTCGCATCGCCGAGATGCGGGCCACCGCCGAAAAGGCGCGCTTCGGTTCGGTTCGCGAGATCTCCGGCCAGGAGTATGTCAACGAGGTGACCAAGGCTGGCGAGGGCATCTGGGTTGTGCTGCATCTGTACGCCAATGGAGTGCCCCTGTGCGCCTTGATCCACCACCATATGCAGCAGCTGGCTGTTCGCTTCCCGCAGACCAAGTTCCTGCGCTCCATCGCCACCACCTGTATACCGAATTTCCCCGAGAAGAACCTGCCTACGATTTTCATCTACCACGAGGGAGCGCTGCGCAAGCAGTACATCGGTCCCCTGGAGCTGCGAGGCGAGAAGTTGACGGCGGAGGAGCTGGAGTTCATGCTGGGACAGGCAGGCGCTGTGCCCACGGAGATCAGCGAGGATCCTCGGCCGCAGATCAGGGATAAAATGTTGGCCGACCTGGAGGACAAGAGCGCAGACTTTTACTAAGCATGATTCAGCCCATACTCCATCCCCATCCCCATCCGGTCTCCCCCTTTAGAGTGGGTCCATATCTCAAGAATGAGTCATAGTAATCTGCTGAATACCAAATAGATAGCTAGTTATTCCTTTTGTACAAAATTCCCGTGAGGGGATGACTCCCAATTGGTCACAGATCACTTGGCCACCTCAGATATTGACCCCCCTCTAACCTCAGGGCATCCGTGGCACTCCTCTCACTTCATTGTTTTGTGGCATTTAGTTTTCGTTATCCTCACACAAATAAACTGTTTACTTTTCTACTGGAATCCCCATTCACTTGTTTGCCTTGGTGCTGCTGGTGGTGGCTTTCGCCGCCGTCTTGGGTTTGCCCCGGAATATGTTTGGATCGATGATATTGTAGGGATGCTCGCATGCCGGATTCAGGACACGACCCCGCCTGGGTTCATGCTCCTCAAGCAGATGGGGCGCCAGCAGGAGGAACAGCTGCTCCGTCCATGAGGGCAGACCACAGCTGGAGAAGCAAAGCTCCCAGTAGGGCAGGCCCAGATGGGCAATGGCCATGCGTAGGTATTCACTGAAGGTGTCCGCCAGGAACTGCCAGCTCAGGGTGCTCAGCTCCAGTAGATAGAACTTGGGGTTGTTGGAACTCGTCGACTCGTATAGCATGCACACCTGGTGGGGGGAGGGGGGAAGGGTTAGATCGGGAGATGGAACAGCTTGTGAAACGCGCCCACCTTGGCTACCTCGTTCACATTGTTAATCTCAAATATCTTCGACTTGGCTGTTATAATCGGTGTGGCATTGCCCCACTTATCCTTGCCGGTTGCGATGGGTGCCGCCGGCGGCAGGGATTGCGAGCTGCTGCTGGCTGCTCCACCCAGCACATCCGAGTTGCCACTAGCCAGGGCCGTGGAGCTACTAATAGAGTGCGTTGTTTCGATATTCTCCCGCAGCAGGGTCACCTGCAGCAAGTGCGGGAAGTGAATGTGACCCACCCGTCGGATATCGTTGGCTGCCAGGGGAGGGTGGGATTGGATTAATGAAGAACAAGGACCAGCGGCAGACACTCTGCTCACGTGCATACTGGTAGCTCCAGTTCAGCACGAATCCATCCGACGAGAGATAGAACTTCTTCATATCCTCCGGCAGATAGACACAGTGCCTTTGCTCCCAGTTGACAACCTGGCAGGGATTCAGCGGCTGTCGTCGCTCCAGAGTCACATTGCACACTCTCGGCACATTGGCTGTTGGGAAAAGGGATTCTTATGATGGGGTTTCGTGTGGGGGGAGGTCTTTAGATCACACTCACAAAGGGTCCGAATAAGTCCCAGTGTTAAATTTTCGTAAAAAGCATCCTCGGGTGAAATTTTCTTGTTCATTGTAAATAATTTTTCTTCCTGAGGTAAATACTGAATTTGTATGTCCAACTGGGAAATCGTTTACTAAGTTGCTAGGGAGTACTCTCTGGGGGCTCTGGGGAGGGCTGGGGTTGTTGTGGCAACAGGATGTATATATGTACTTTCCCTTTACAACATTGAAAATATTTTATTTACAAAGAGCCTGACATTGATATTTAACCCTAAGACAACATCAATTACACATGAAATAAACGATTTCGATGATCTTGGAGGTGTGTGAGGAATGTTGATAGCTTGGTTTATCTCTTGCTCTGACCCTGAACCTCGCTCTCGGCCTCCTCCTCATGTCAGGAAACCTCCCACACCGTAGACTCCACCGATCGTCGCGGCCTGGCTGCAACTTCTACATGGGCATCCAGGCCATCGCTCAGCCGGCTAAAGCGTCGGGCCCAGCTGCCGCGGGCATTGGTAGTCGTTGTCTGACTTCCGGCGATCGAGGTCCGATTGCTGGCATCTCGGAAGAGGCTCATTATGTCCTGGTTGTCGCCCTGCGCCCGCTTTATCCCGTGCTGATACTTGGCCTCCTTGGCCAGCAGTTGCTCGCGCTGCATCTGAGTCTTTACCTCGGATGGGACATCGGGTATGATGAACTGCATGATGCCAGTGATTACGAACACCACGTGCTGGAAGAGGATAACAAATGCAAGGAGTTCTAGGATGTTTGCCGAGAGAAACTTACCTCGAAAACCACAACGAAAGCCAAGCGAGCGGCAAACACATGCCAATAATGGGGACTTAGGCCATAAGGTTCATAGTCCTTGGGGCCATTTCTATAAAGGTAAGGTAGAAGGGTAAGTAGGCTTAAGATAACTGAAAGGATAAGGGAAACCCACCTATAACCGCGATACTGGCAGGTGTCTGGATCTCGCTCGCTGACCGTTGCTCCCCATTCCTCCTTGTAATCCGAGGTGTTGAAGATAGAAAGCGAGTGCTCGATGTATCCGGCCAGCGTATGCGTTTCCGAATACACAAACTTATAGACCATCCGGGGTATAAAATCGCTGGTGTAGGCAATCACAAAGGCGTTGGATACCACAGCTGTATAGGTGATAATCCGCAGGATGCCATACCAAGCGCCTATATCCTCCACACGTTCTGCCAGGGGTCGCCTGGCCTGCGTGACCATCTTGTAGGCATCCAGCCGGATCTCAGCCACATTGTTGAGGAGCGCAAAGAGTGGTGCCAGGGGAAAGGCAGCCACAAAGAGCGTTACGAAGCCATATTGGAGGACTGGTTGTGGGAGATAAGATGGGATTTTCACTTTATATAGGAGGAGTTAAAGGAAAGACTTACTCATTTCCAGATATTCATCAAATAAGGCCAGGCGTCCCGGATCCTGCATGTGATAGTCTTGCTCCCAAGCCATGTGTAGATGCGATTCATCCTTGGTAGCCTGATAAAAACAAAACAAATCATTTAATAAAAGATAAATAAGAGAATCAAAACCATTTCCCACCTGTTTATGCTTTCGCTGACGCCACCAGTTCCAGAACTTGGGAAATAGATACTCCATGAAGTTGTTCCAGCACTGCTTTCCCACCATTATAATAGCCAATTGGATGCAGAGTTCAGACAAGCAGCCCGCCGGATCGCATATATCGTTCTTCAGGCGGAAGAACTCACTCCTTCGGGCCTGATCATCCCCAGGATAATCGAAGAATCTCCCCTTGAAGAAGGCTATGTAGATGAGCGACGAGTAGAAGTTCATGAACTCAAAGAAGAAGATCTTGAAGGTGTAGGAGTCCTCGTATTCGGTGTGAGTGCGGGGATTCTCCAGATTGGTCAACCGGATGGCCATGCGGTGGTAGATCTAAAAAGAGTATCTTATATATCTTCCAGAAGCTATTAAGGCTGTTCACCTACTCGTGTGAGTATCATAATGACCACCAAATTGATCAAGGCAGCCGTGACACTGGTGAAAAGCTTGGCATGCTCCTTGACAAAGAATCCTCCGCCTCCATAGATAACAGATACCAGAGTTATGCGATACAATATAGTGCCCAGCACGGCGGAAAGAACCACTGAGATCTGCAGGGCATTGGGGTTAACTTTAATGTATAAAGAAATGAAGTTAAACTCACCATAAAGAGCACAGCACTGCCTGTAACCACAAATCGCAAGGCTCGATTCCAGGTGGACATATAGGGCTCCTTCTCCCGCGTGACTGGATTCATGCGAAAGGTGGTGGCGTTTGTCTCGAACTCGGGACGGTTCTCCTCGTCCATGTCCACGTTATGCAGGTCCCACTCCCAGACCAGCACCGACTGCTTGCGTTTCCACAGCTCCAGGAAGGTGGTGGCTATTTTTGGGAAATTAAAAACAAACAAAATAAGAAAATATACATAGTAAACTTAACTGTATATATATTTCATACCCCAAAAGGACATGAAGATGGCGAAGAACACTGTCGAGGGATTGTCGAAGAGATAGGTTAGCCTTGAAAAGAGACACGACTCCGAGAGTCGTTGGTAGCTGCAGGCTTTGTCGCAAAGCGGGCACAAGGTGATGTTTCCAGTCCCATACTCATTGCAGATCTCCTTGCTGGGCGTATTGTCCTCGGACTCCAGAGTGGCCAGGCCGTAGATAAAGCAGAGAGTGCCCACCACGGATGGATAGACAAGCATCTCCGTGTAGAATCCCAGCCAGCAGAAGTACAGGGCAATCTTGTCGCCAAAATACTTGCGGACCAGGCACAGTGGTTGCTTCTTGTACCACTGCGAGGGATGGGCCCAGGTCTGGTAGAGCACGCGGCGGTCCAGAGAGATCCCGCTGGAATGGGGCCGATCGTAGCGTCCCTCGTGCAGCGGGAAGCAGCCCAGGTAGGTGCCATCGTTCAGCAGTCGCCGAATGCCGCTGCGATCACTCTCGTCAAAGGGCGTACGGATGAGCACCTGCATCACCATTAGTGAGCGTTGGGCGCTGGTGAACGCCGTGGCGCGATCCTTGACAATGAATCTGAGAAGGAACATTGTTCCCAATCCGTGTGTGCTGTGATCTTGCTTGCAATACTTACTGCTCCTCCGGATTGCCATTGGCTGTGGCCGCCTTAAAGGTAGTCTCTCCCTCGAGCAGGGTTTGGTCCAATTGTATCTTTTTGGTCAATCGCTGCCACACATCCTTCCAGTATTGGACATTCCTGAGCACAACATTCTCCTCGTCCTGGAAACATAGATAAAACATATACTAACTCTGCTTCAAGATCTCTTTGGAGTCTAAGAACACTCCTCACCCAAGATGGCTTCACGGATATGGTAATAAACCGCTTGATGGGCAGCTTTAGGTTCATGACCTCCGCCAGTCGTGTCTCCAGCCGCCAGGGCAGATGGATCTTCAAGAAGAACGTCTTCTCGTTGAAGGACTGCGACTTGTCCTCCAACTCGACTTCCAGACCCTCCTTGACGAGGTTCTCCATGAAGCTGCGCCGATTATCGCGACGCCTGGCCTCCGCCTCGGTCATGACGCCCAGATCCTCCTCCTCCCAGGCCAGCACCATGTCTACTTTACGTCGTCCGTCCCGGAACATCAGTGACTCCGGGTCCAAGCCCTCGCGATCCTGTTTGCTCACCCTCCTCTCATCTCCGGACTCTCCGCCAAGACTGTTACTCTTGCTCGCCTTTCGGCTGCCATAGTAACTGCCACTCACGCTGCTCGTCGTATCCGAAGCCTTGCGTTCCGTGGGCATTAGTTGGCGGTATCCAAACTGGTCAGGTAGCACGTTCGAGTGTGAGGACTCCATGACTTCATAGGACTGATTCACCCTATCCCCGGAACCCAGGGTTGGACTCAGATTCAAGCCCAAATTACGCCGCATTGCTGTTCCCGGTATATCCTCCTCGTGGCTGCCCACTATCTTTGGGCCGAAAGCCTGCGTGGGACTCGGTTCCGCCGACTCCGATTCCAAGTGCGTGGGCAGCGGCACAGCAATGGGATTGGACTTGCTGTACAGGGAGCCGCCGCCGCCATTGCTGGTCCGCATCACCGAGGAGTTGAGCCACTTTTCCGTATAGGCAGCCGATCCTGCCCGGGCGCGATTGACATTCAGCTTGGATTTGGGCAGGATCGGAGTAGAGGGTTTGGGGATCACGGCCGAAACATTATTTGCTTCCTGACAGATGTATTTGTTATCCGTTGGCTCGAGAGTAGTTTCGATGGCGCGCGATTGCAGAGCAGAGTCAATCAGAGCACTCTCCTATGGATGCATCGGTGTCATCTCTGGTTATTCACATATAAAGGACTGAACTCACTCCGTAACTAATCAATCTTCCCGCCACAATTCCACTGTCCTGACTGAGTCTTCTGGGACGCAGTTTCGTCTGATTCCGGCGTACCATGCGCTCACTTTTGGCCGGACTGGACATCACCTCCCTACGGGTGGAGGGATCGTGGGATTGGCGCGGACTTCGCAGTGTTGGCACCGAAAGGAATCCTGAAGGGGGAGGTTAGGAAATAATATTTATTAATTTATGTTAGTGGTTTGTGTCGGAAAATAATTAATAAGCCCATAAACCCTATTATTAAATATTAAATATAAGTATATTTGTAAGGCATATAATATTTTGTGTATAATCTTTTCGATAAGTATAATTAATCTTGCTTTAAACTTTAAACTTGCTTTATTTTATTTAAACAAATACATTTATGGTTGTTTAAAAATGTAACATTCTTAGGAATAAAATACGAAAACTGAGAGAAGTTTTTTTTAAGTTTTTTTTATTTTTCCATGAAAAAAAAACTAACACTAATTAACAATGCTATTCGAATTGAAGCTCTTTATTATTTATGTTTTAGTAGTGCTTATTATTTATTTTAATTTGTCTACAAAAAATTATCATATAATATTATTAATAAATATCGATTTAAAGTGTCCCTAAAATAAACATTTAACAGCCAATACGAAATTCATTACCAAATGTATTATAATTTCTGATTCGTCATTAAAAAAATAATACAGAAACGCTTACCGATTTGAAATCCCTGCTTTTTTAGCTTAGTTATGTTTATTTATTAGTCTGATTTGTGAGAAAAATTATGATTTAAAATATATTAATCTAATACCTATATTTTAGCTCTTCTTGAAAGAATTTCTTTGTTAAAAGGCAATTGACTGACCAATGTCATATATTTTCTGATTTGTCATTAAAATCTTAATAAATAAACAATTAAGTATTACAAAAAAAATCGAAAAAAAAATTTCTCGATTTTTTAAAATTACAGAAGGGGTAACATCACAAAAATTGTCAAAAATTAAAAAAAAATTTTTGTTGTTCAACATTTTAAAGTTTATTCGCAGATTTATTAATCTTTTAAAAACTAACACAGAAGTAGTTACCGATATGAAATAACAGCATTTTTGGCTTAGTTATGACTGATTTTTGGTTCGATTTTTCAGAAAAAAATATCATATAAAAAATTAATATATATTTATGCCTCTGAGCTCTTCTTGAGAGAATTTCTTTGTTAAATTGTATGAATGTATAGTTGCCAAATATCATATACTCTCCAATTCACTATTAATATCTTTATTATTTAATAATACAAATGCTTTCTTTTATTTTTAAGCGTAATACGCAGATTTATTAATCTTATAAAAACTAACACATGAAGGCTTTCCAAATTGAAATACATTTTTTTGGACTTAGTTATGTTTATAATTCACTTGGAAAGTCTTACTTTCTTGTTTATTATTAATATTTACCTAAGGATTGGGGTTATACTTACTGGGAAACTGAAAAACCGACTGCTCGCTGGACCTTTCACCCTCCCGGGCAGCGCTGCCGATGAGATCCTCGCGTGAGCTGGCCTCCGTTATGGGGGCGGTGCTCTCATCATCGACGCTGTCGATGCGTATCTGAAAGATGTGTGACCTGTCGCCGGACCTTCCGTCGTGACTGCTCATTGTGGGCCGGGCTCTCGATGCGATTGCGGTTGCTCCTCCTCTCCTACCGTCGTGGCATCGGCGTCATGGAATTCTGTGGAGGAGCGTAATTGGATGGGCGGGCAGGTCATATGGGGCCACTTTTGAATTTGGCCTAGTTCGGAGACACGGGTCAGCAGCAACAGCAGCAGCAGCAGCAGCACCTGTGTCTGTACCCATGATAAACTATTTAAAGTCCCCAAGTTCGGAAACTCGAGTGGGAGTCCTGGGTGGGCTTGGCTTGGATTGGCTTGGGTGCTACGCTCAAAAGTTGTCCCCGGCTGCACATACTTTTATCACCCGATTCCACAAAAATCCACGGGGCATGGCATCAATAATTCATGCATGTTTATACTACTGCCCTCGAGCAGGGCGTTAATTTATACCCTTACGAGTATTTGTATCTTCATTTGCAAGCGCGTTCCAATCAAAAGGTGAACTCACGCACGCATTCGACATTGACCCGTGGAAGGTGTTTGTTCAGCCTGATGGATGAAGGTCTGGGTCTGAGTGGGGGGGGGGGGCATGGAATGGCCATAGCCTCGGGGGGATAATGCCTTCACATTAGGCACCACCATCCACCAGTGCACCATGGGAGCGACTCCACTTGGTCGCAAAGGTTGGGCAAACAAACTTGTTGCTACGAGTGGTGAGCACTTTCCCAGGCGGACGAATGACAATAGTTCTAAATAATTGCCCTAGATTTTGTGATGGGAGTATAGGGGCGGGGGCGGGTGCGGGGGGTCAGGGGTTTGCCACTGGACAACGAACAAACAAATCCATTCGCGGACTCGAACTCGTACCTGGATCACTAATAAGCGTGCGACGGACGTCCTGGAAATGTCAGCGTTCGTTGGCAGTTGTGAAAAGTCCCATGCCATTGAAGTAATCACAACAATTGAAGGATTATTGATTCGCTCCTTTCGGCGGGTCCCATTTAATATATGAGTAATCGATTATTGATTTCCGGCTTATTGCCCAGATGCAGTTGGTGCCCAGGAATTCCCTAGGAAATCGTATCGTATGCACTAGATCGCGAGAGATCTTTCAGATCTGCTTCACTCCAAGGTTTTTCGGTTCAATATTCCCCGTTCGAACTGACCGACCGATTATTGATTTTGTGTGTGGCTTCTACTTATTATCTCTCAATCAAGGTTCACATTATCCAGGCACACGCTCGCACGTCCATCCTATCCACTTGTTCAACTACTGCCACTTGGCTTTCCGCTCGTTTCGCTCACGGGTGCACCGTTCTCCACGATGGTTCCCGACCGAATGACCATCGAGGAGCTCCAGGACAGTGACACTCTGGGACAGATAGGTAATCACGGTTTGGCGGCTCTCCGGTTGAGTGGCATTTGAGAGGAGAGAGAGAGAGTACCAGTCCTAGTGATGGGTGTACCTAAGAGGGGGGCCTGTAAGGATATGGATTAAGTGGTTTTGGGGACATTTTAAATAAGTTTGAGATATTACTTCTAATCATTAATATTAACACATAAATACTTCCTTTACACACTGAAGGAAAATAACTTTACAATTTTATTTAAAGTAAAAACAACCCCTACTCTTCCATCTCTAATAAAACCTACGCATTTGGTAGGGGTCTGTGGGTCGTGCTGGCTTTGGTTGGGCACTTTTAACACGAATATCCTATTAATATGGTATTTGACTCGCTGCTACTGGCTGCACGAGCTGCTTCGTGATGACTTCCTAATTTTAAATCAGGCCGACTGCCCGCCAGAACGTTTCCTGGCCACTATCTTTATATATGTATATATGTATAGTGCTCGATGTAAATGACGTCAGTTATTCTCACAGGGTCTATAACCGTCATACGGGGTTTTGACACGTACCTATGTAATGGAGGTTGACCTATAACCAAAGTGAATTTAAGCCTTGACTACAGGCTATCCCCGAGGGGCACTCTAAACCGCGTCGTACCCTTGACGAATACTACATACTCCACGCTCAAATTCGTGACCACAAAAATAGACTTCAATGCGACATTGTCTGGTGGTACTCGTATGTTGTAAGTACTATTATTGTAAGGCTGAAAGTCTATTTTGATTAAGTGCACGTCACTAATAACTCTGTACGTTAAATTGTTATTATTTCGGGGGTTAGTGCGTGGCCATAAGACCGTTTGAGGGGCTCCTTTGTTTCTGATTGACTGCAGGATATGTATGTACATATTTTATATTGTTTCTGAAGTAGCCAAACATCGAAGTATTCAAATGGCTATTATTTGTACGTGAAGTGGGTCTTGTTACCTACAAATTGGGGCGTAGAAGGCATAACAAAGGAGCTTCCATCCTTAACTCTCGGGGAACTCTCAGCACTTTATATAATTATGCTTTTATTTAAAATATATCTTTATGTTCCCAGTATATTTTTACCATCACCAAAATTATTCCTTAACTAAATCAGATCAAGAACTGCACAGGTCAAGAACTGCACTCCTAACCCAGATTGTCGCCTGAGATGACGTCGTCTCCTTCCGATTTGCATTGCTGCTGGGTATCCAGCTCGCAGCTGCTGGTCAGCCTGTTAAATAACTGTCCCTGGGCACATTCTTCCTGTATGATCTGACCATGGACGCACACAAAGTATCCCCGACAGTTGTCCGCATCCCGGACCAGCTGTCCATGCTTGCCATTGCAGACACCCACGCGTTCTCCGTTCTCCATGAGACAGGTTCCATCGTTCTGGCGACAGATGCCCAGCAAACTGTCAAAGCCCTCGCCATTGCGACATCGCTGAGAGAGGGGCTCGTCATCCTCGCAGCTGGTGTAACGTCGGCAGTCGCCCTGCTCCGCTATGAAAGCACCATTACCAATGACTCCACAGATGCCGGCAAAGGTGGTGGCTGCATCAGTGCAGGTTCCTGTGGCTACTGCCTTTTCCTGGCCACTAAGCTCACTCTGCCGTGTCTCTATGGGGGGCTGCTCCGTTGGGGAATCCACTTCAAAGGCCTGGCACTGCTGCAAGGTGGTGTTGAAGAAGTAGTCCGTGTAGCACAGTTCATGGCGAAGTTTTCCCGAAACACACAAGTAAAAGTTATTGCAGTTGGCCGGATCCGGCATTATGTATCCGTGCTTGCCCTCGCACACCAGCGGATCGGGCGGCACATGCTGATTGTTGGGATCCTCGTCATCGCCAACCTGCTCCACAAGCGGACACGAGCCGTCGTCCTTCACGCACAGCAGCTGCTGGGCATCGAAGAAGCTGCCCGCGGCACATCGCTGGGCTGTGGCCAGTCCACCGGCACAGATGAAGTACCGGGTGCAGTCTGTCCTGTTGGCCAGGAAGCTGCCATCCTGCAGGCTGCCACAGCTGAAGACATGGCTACCATTCCCCTCCAGCTGCCCGTTTCGACATAGTTGGGCGGCCTGCGCTTCCGGCTCGCAGGTGGACAGCACAGGATTAAACTGATGCTGGGCGGGACACTCCACCGGGAAGGCTAGACCCCTGATGCAGGCGTAGTATAGATTGCAGTAGAGCTCATGGGGAAGCTTTACACCATGGAGGCCGGAACAGCTCTTTGTGCCGGACTCGGTGTCATTCTGGTCGGTTACCTTGCGACACTGACCATTGTCCACGCGGCAAATCGAGAGAAGGCTGTGGAAGTACTGCCCCTCGTCACACTGAACCAAGCTCGTGCCATTCTGGCTGGAGCAGCTATAGTAGGCCCGACAATCCTCGGGATGCGCCACCAGCTTGCCATCCTCCTGGCCGGAGCATATGGCCAGCTGGCAGGAGCCATCGTTAGGGAGACAATAGCCTTTGTTGACATCAAAGAAACTGCCAGAGGGACAGCTCTGCAGGATGGTGGGCACCTGCTGCATGCACAGATAGAAACGGGTGCAGTCCGTGGGATCGCGGACACTCAAGCCATCCATTTGATCCTGGCACTGATTCTCCGCTTCCAGATCCTTCATCTGCAAGCGACACTGAGCCTGCAGGTGGCATCTATTGAGACTGCCAACGAAGCTGTGGCCCCTTAGGCAGCTGCCCAGATGCCACTCCTCCGCCTGGCAGTAGAAGAAGGTTTGCGAGCAGTTGTGTCCAAACTGAGCACGCAGCTCTCCCTCCCGGCAGATGCGCCTCATCCCATTCGCCTGGCAACTCCCATCGCTGGGCACACAGCCCAGCATGGGCTCGAACTGCTCTCGCTCCTGGCAGCGCTTCCTGATCCACTCACCGTCTGTGCACAGCTCGTAGCTATGGCAGCTGGTTATGAGGGAGCGACTGTCACCGCTGGTGCAGTTCACCTGACTCTGGTTCACCGGCAGGGCCATGGCACACTGCCCGGCATTGTTGGGCAGGCAGTAGTTGTGCTCCCGACTGAAATACATGTCCAGGGGACACTGCTGCAGCCACCAGGCGTTGTCCAGGCACATGAGGTAGCTGTGGCAACCGGCCACCGCCGAGGGACGTACTGCTCGCTCCTCGCAATTCGTAGAGACATTTCCGGCAGACTTTTCCTTTAGCCAGCTGCATATGGTTTGATTCTTCTCCTCCTCATGGCCCATGGGCAGGGGCAGGCATGATCCTGGCACAGGAGAGTAGTAGTGCTGCTTGGGGCAGTTGCGAAGGCGCCATTTGGCCGAGGAGCAGCGGAAATACTGCCAGCAGTTGCCACTCTTGGCGGGCAGAGTCTGGGACTCGGTGAGGTTGCTGCAGGCTGGGAGATTGGAAACCCTGGCATAGGCACAGACCAAATCATCGCGGGGTTCCAGGCACCGCTGCTGTTCGGGATTGTAGTAGCGCTGGTCGGTGCAAGTGCGGCGTCGCCAGTGCCCATCGATGCAGAGCTCGTACTGGGAACAGTTCGCTGGCACCGAACGCTTCTCATCAGGGTCGCAGAACTGCAAATAATAGGGGAATTTTATTATTTTTATATATAAATCCTTTAGATAATTAATTAATTAATGTGGTTTGGCAAAGAAAATAAGGATTTCTTGAAGTGTGGCTCGAAAATCCTTCAAAAGAAAGTCTTCTTTCGTTTTCCTTCTAGCTATTCCGCAAAATTAATAAATTAATTAAAATTAAAATTAAAGACATGTTAGAACATGTTAAAGACATGTTAGAACATGCAAAACCATCAAAATAATTAAAAAACAGATGAAAGGAGAACTAAACAAGCTTTCAGAGTCTTTCTAATGAAACCCCTGCCTGCCAGCATGTTCCATTCTATAGGCACAACAAAATAAAAAGCCGAAAAGTGGTTAATTCATCTAATTTGAATTTATTGTAGCGCATATGTATGTGTGGGTAGAGTACATTATTATTATTGGGTATTTATACGTATAGAAGTGGAACAAGCGGAACATTCACCTTAAACGTAACTCATAAATAACAACTAATGTCATAGATAGAATATAGGAGTATATAGAGCTAGTGCCCGGCTAGCTTAGAAGAGCTTATGGAAGAATCTCTTGAACAAGGACATGGACCTTACGTTTTCCTCTGTCTCCAGGGATCGCTTCTGGATGGTATGGCTGGCGCACAAGCCCAGCATGGGGTCGAAGGTCTCTCCCACGGGGCATGGATGATAGGTCACACTGATTAGTCCTTCGTCATCGCAAGAGCAGAATCCACTCTTAAGGTTCTGGGCGGCGAAGGGCTCAAAGCGAGCTCGCTTCTGGCACTCCTGCAGATTGCAGGCAATCATCATGATGGTGTCCTTAAGGGCGCACAAGCCCAGTTCAGGGGTGAAGGTCTCCCCAACGGGGCAGGGATGATAGGTCACACTGAGTTGTCCCTCGTCATCGCAAGAGCAGAATCCGGTCTTGAGGTTCTGGGCCGCGAAGGGTTCGTAGCGAGCTCGCTTCAGGCACTCCTGCAGATTGCAGCCGGTTATCACGATGGTGTCCTTAATGGCGCACAAGCCCTTGACCACGTCGAACTCCTCTCCCGCCTCGCAGCTGTGGAAGATGGACAGACCCACGTCCTCGCAGGTGCAGAAGCCAGTGGTTGTATTGACCGCGGCAAAGGAGGCGGAAATCATTCTACGGGTCTGGCATCGGGTGGCATCGCAGGCGCTGGAGGAGACAATCTTGGCAGCTGGATCCTGGCAGATACCGAGCACACTGTCGAAGGTCTCACCAGTGGGACAATCCTTGAACACCGGGCTGCCGGCTATGCAGAGGCAAAAGCCCTCGGTGGTGTTCAAAGCGCCGTAGGCGAGGTAGTCGTCATCGGAGCCGCATACACCCGCCTTGCAGACGCACTCAGATGCCTAACAATAAGCGGATACATTAGTGAGAAACGTTCTTGAACTTCCTTGTCTCTGAGTTTCCTTACCGCCAGAACTCCACAGCGTCCTTCAGCCTCTAAGAATACCATATCGGGGCTGCACTGTCCCAGGAAGACATCGCCATTATCACAGTAGCAGAAGGTAGTGCTGTCGTTGTTGCCCGAAATCGTGGGGAAGGGCTCGTAATCATCCATGCAGGAGCACTTGGCAGCATCACAGTCCGTGGTTACGCAGCCATTCTAAGGAGGTTACGGGATTATAAAACACTTCCTTAAATGTCTATTAAGCAGTCCTATGTCATACCGTTGGCGTTTCGCAGAGTCCCAGGGATTCTTCGAATACCTGTCCCTCTTCACACTCGCTGTAGATGGGCATACCGCCCTCACAATAGCAGAAGCCTTCGAGTCCATCGTTGGGCAGGTATGGAGCATACTCCGCCAGGGTATCACACTTATCTGCATCACACTTCACAACGGCACATGGATCCTGGCAAGGGTTTACATTTAATTTTATATTCATTATTTGGGTTCTCCTCCCAACCACTTACCACCGCTTCCTGGCAGGCTCCCAGTTTCTCGTCAAAGACCATATTGTCAAGGCAGCTGGTGAAGATGGGGCAGCTGTTTTCGCAGATGCAAAAGCCGGAGGAATCGCTGGCTGCCGGAAATACTTCGTAGTCCTCCTTGCTGTCACACAAGTTGGCATCGCAGGCATTCACAGGGCAAGGGGCATCGATCTGGAAAAGAGGAGATCAGAGAACTGGCCTCTCTAGACAAGGGGCACCGTGCTTACCGTGCTGCTAATACAGGAGCCCAGCGTCGCGTTATATTGGGCATTATCGGGGCA
The DNA here is from genome assembly GCA_018874675.1 of Drosophila baimaii. Taxonomy (NCBI): domain Eukaryota; kingdom Metazoa; phylum Arthropoda; class Insecta; order Diptera; family Drosophilidae; genus Drosophila; species Drosophila baimaii. Next base: position 7,477 of record JAEIIU010055666.1, on the reverse strand, counting down.
GTCGTTGTACTTGGGAACCTCGTCCACGCAAATGCAGAAGCCAGCGGTAGTGTCCAAGGCCGGCATGGTGTCATAGTCGGCCTTGCCCACGCAACCGTTGCGGCAACAACGTGGCTAAAACGGAAATAGAAAAGGTAATAATAAAGGTATTATTATGTCTATATATGGCGATGTATTTCCTAGGGGCTTACGTCAGGCTGAGAAATGAGGATGCACTCCAGGGTTTGCGAGTCGAAAGTGTAGCCAATGGGGCAGGGCACTGAGACGGGCTCGCCGGCGCGGCACAGGCAGAAGCTATTCTCGTCCACATAGTCCGGCGAGACATAGTACTCGTTCTCTCCTGTGCAGACTTGGGGATCACAGTTTCCGGTCTGGAATCGGGTTAAAGGGAGTTCCTCAATAAGGATCTTACAAGGATCTCCTTGGATACTTACAAAGTCGCAGATGCCATCGGCAGCATTGTAGAACAATCCTGCGGGACAGGAGTTCAGATAACCGCCGCCATTTTCACACATGCAGAAGGTGGAGTTGTCGTTGCTCAGCGAAGGGTAAGTCTTGTCCTCAGTGGCATCCGTGCAGACGCTCTGGTCGCACTGGCACTGGAGTTGGTAACAAATAGGATAAAGGTCATCTCCAGGACAAAGATCGCAGGCTACTTACGCTGGGTTGGATTTGGCAAATACCCAAAAGGGTCACATAGGCAGAGTTGGCCGGACAGGCGGAAATGGTGGCCTCGTTGTTCAGGCAAATGTAGAACTTGCTGCTGTCTCCGGCCACTGGGTAGGTGGTGCCATCGGTGGCTGTGGCGCAGTTCTTGGCCGAACACTCCACCGAGGCGGAGCACTGTCCGGTGGCAGAGTCAAAGGCCTGGCCAGTGGGGCATTCCACCACCTGGGGCACGCCATCCGTGCACTGATAGTAGTCGGTGCAAATGGGATGGGCCACGTTCCCGTTGCTGCAGGTGCAAGGATTGATGCACCTGGCCGAGACATCGATGGCACACTCACCATCGCCATTGTACCACTCGCCGGCGCCACAGGTGTGTTGGGTGGCCAGGCCATTCCAGCAGGTTATGTAGCTAGTGCAGTCAGTGGGATCGACCATTTGGTAGCCATTGGGCTTGTTGGAGCACACCCAGCAGGTGGCCCCAGTGTCCGGGGCACAGACGCCGCTGCAGTTCTTGAAGACATTGCCCAAGCCGCAGGATCCCTCCACCAGCTGGCCATTCTCGCAGATCAGATACTTGTCGCAATCGGTGGGATGGGGCACGATGCTGCCCTGCTCGATGCCGCCCTCGCAGTTGCAGTTTTCGGGCGCCGGCGTCGGCTCAGTCTCCTCCACACTCCTCTTCTGGCGCGATCCGCTGGATCGGTTCTCGGGGCAGACATTGTCAGAATCCTCGCGGCAAATGCCCGTGGCGGCATCAAAGTAGTAGTCCTTGAGGCAGGTCTCCTCCTCCCACTGGCCGTCAATGCAGGCGGTGTAGCTCCAGCAGTTCTTGCCACTGGCCGCCGGATCACGAGCATTGCACTGCGCCGTGGAGGGGATGGCGGTGCTTGTGGAGATGGGATTGGGTGTGGTGGTGGTGCTTCCAATGCACACATTGTCATCATCCACTTGGCAAACGTCCAAAACCTGGTTGAAGTAACTGCCGGACGTGCAGTCCTCGCTGATCCAGTCGCCATTCTGGCACTTGAAGTACTTGGTGCAGTCCTGGGCATTCACCTTCATCTCTCCGTCGGTGCAGTCAGCCACGCAGCACTGGTTCTCATCATCCACGACGCAAACGCCCATGTAGGAGTTGTACTGGTTGCCCTTGCCGCAATCTCCCGCCACCAGGGTGCCATCGATGCAGATGAAGTACTTGCGGCAGTTGTCTGGATCGGGAATGAACTCGGCATTCTTGATGTCGCCGCAATCGCAGCCAGTGGGGGATACCGTGGTTGTGCTGGTCTCCTCATCGCAGGCTTCCGTGGTGGTGGTGATCTCCCCGTCGCACGGTTCCGTGGTGGTGGTGGTGGTATCATCGCAAGGCGGCTCCGTGGGACAAGTGCCGGGCACACATTCCCATTGCTCATTGCTATCGAAGTAGCTGCCCTCCGGGCATAGCTGATAGGTGGCCGTATCATCGGAGCACACATAGAACGCGGAGCAGTTGGTCTTGTCGGCCACAGCCGAACCATCGACCTTGCCAATGCAGAAGTTGACCCAGCATTCGGAGTTTCCATCATCCACGACGCAGGCCTCAATGGTGCTGTTGAAGTAGCTGCCCAGGGGACAGGTCTGGAGCGTGGCGCCCGCATCCGAGCACACGTAGTAGCTGCCGCAGTTCTCATCGTCGGCGAGGAAGGTTCCACTCGTCTTGTCAATGCACAGGTTCTGCCAGCAGATGTCATCCGTATCCGGAACGCAGGCGCTCAACGTGAGATTGAAGTAGCTGCCGGACTCGCACTTTTGCGGGTAGGCCAACTGCTCGTCACAGATGTAGAATTCCCCGCAGTAGCCGGTCTTGGCCATGTAGGCTCCATTCACCTCTGTGGCACACACATTGACGGCCTGGATGGGGGATGGATATGGGTTAGAATCGTTAGAACAAGGTTCTTAGAATAACCTTTCACTTACATCAGCCAGAGGAGCCACAAGGCTCAGCTTGCAGAGACCACGCTTGGCGCTGGAACACTTGCCGGTCTTGGGATTGTACTCCTTGCCCGTGGGACATGTCACCGAGCGAACTGTGCTCTTCGCGGAGCAGCGATAGTAGCTGGAACAACTCGAGGGATTCGGCCAGTGCGTCGAGAGGCCGCGTATCTTGCGGTAAATGCATTCAGGGTCGGCGGCTCCCACCAGACTCACCACTGCGGTGAGTGCCACCACAGCTAGCAGAGTAACTGGAGACGAGAGAGAGAGGACCTTTTTTAGACTCCAAGGAGGAGTTAGCATCCTGCCCATGCTCACCTTTCATCTTGTTTCACTTGTAGTATATTCCACTTGTGTCGGTCGAGATGTACTCCGCATCATTGCCAAAAATTCAAAGCCCTTTTATACATTATTAGTGCCTGGCCGAGCGGCCTTTAGTTTCCGAGCATCCCCTTATCGCCATCAATTATGTTGATCATGTCAGACACGGGCCGGGCCCATCATGTCGGCCTAATTGAGGTGTGAACCTTCCTGGAACCACCTATCGAGGTGTAACCACTCCCCGTTTTTCGCCAAAATCATGAATGAATGTCACGAGCATGGTCGTGGCCCAGCCGAAGATCGCTCGAAGGTCGGAGCAGTGAGAGAAGTGATAATTGTTGGGAGCATGCTATTCTAAGTACTTTATTTCGCTAGGCGCAGGTCTTGTCGCAGGTCTGATCAACCGAATTCCAGTAAAGATCACTGGGACAGTCCATGACGTAGCCCACATCCCCATCGCAGTGGATGTAGAGGTGGCAATCGTATGGATGGGGCAGGAACTGCACTCCCTGGTGGGTGCGACACGAGGCGTTCGCATCCACGCTGGGCGTGGGATAGGTAGTTCCAGAAGAGACGGAGGTTGGATCATCTGCTGGCTTGTCAGTGGTTTCTGCTTCTGTGGTGTCTGAGGGCTCATCGGTGGCTATCGATGTCTCCTCTGGTGGACTTTCTGATGAAGCTTCAGTGGTTGGATTCGCGGGCTCATCCGTAGATTCGTCAGTGGAAGCTGAAGGGTTCTCTGTAGGATTTTCTGTTGGATCCGAAGGCTCTATTGTAGTGTCCTCCGTGGGATCGGTCGAATTTCCCGTTGGATCGGAGGGCTCTACTGTGGGTTCTCCGGTGGGATCTGAAGGATTCTCTGTGGGCTCTCCTGTTGGATCCGAAGGCTCTTCTGTAGGTGCTCCAGTAGGATCCAAAGGTTTCGCTGTAGTATTTGAGGGCTCATCCGTGGGGTCCCAGGGATCCTCAGTTGTGTCATCCGTGGGATCCCAGGGATCGTCAGTGGGGTCATCTGGATCCTCGGTGGGATCTGGTGCAGCGGTTGGTGTGACACATCTCCGTGCGCTCAAGGCTGTGGCCAGGAGCATAAGCTGCAAGGACATTAATATCCAGACCACTGAAACCCAATAACGTTTATCTTCAATGCTAAAGGATATTATTCAGTTTCCATTCCGATACTTACATTTCATGGCAGTCCAATATTCATTGGAATGCATCCACTTAGCTGGCGCTATTTATACCATTTTCGAATGATAAATTCTCTAATTAGCATACAACAAGTTCTCGTTACCACTATCTTGATTAAATAAGATAAAAAAACACCTGCATTCTTTGTGATAAAGAACTGCATTAACCGTGAAAAGTGCACAAAACATAATTATCACCCTTGGGAAAACATCCAGGTAACAATATCGTTTGAAACTTCGTTATTGGAGTCATTTCCGGTAGATAGCACACGTTCTAGATCAGTCTTTCAAGGTGAAACACGAGTTTCCGAATTATTGTAATCAATTATTTCCTTGATAAGATAATTATTATTCAATAAGATAAGAACAATGGGAGCGTCTCCAAATCACAGACTCTACGTTAAAGATTGCGTTCAGTTAGCTTATTATTGTTTTCGGTATTGAATATTATAAGATGTTGAACAAGGTATGCCCCCTTGGAATATTTAAACAGAAAACACAGAATACCTTTTATTCTGCAAGCAGGAAATCATTACTATTTACCATATAATAATTATTATATATTACCCAAAATATTAAATATAAAAACAGGTTACTTTAGTTTTCTGCAATTTCATACGAGTTTTTTAATATTTTCTTGAGTGTATTCTTAAGACTGGTCAATAATAGGTATTAATTGATAGAGTTGGATGGACACTCAATGGTTATTTAAAAGCTGGCTTTCGTTTCCTGTGTGATTCCCGCCACAAGATTAGACTGTTCCATAATCGGAAGTATCAGTTACTAACAGAATTGTTTGCTTTTTCTTATACAAATGCATACGTTTGTTTATAATATTAGTAAGAAATCGACACAGAAGACACAGAACAAAATGACGGCTGTAAAAGGTGTAGACGTATATATTTTTAAATAGCGTTATTTTGCTAATCGATATAAATATGTATGATTAACTCAATCTCTATCTTTTAATTGCACACACTTTATGATATGACTGCCAAAGAAACTATCAATCACTCTTCAAATAATTTTAAAGTTTTAGTTATACCTTGGTGTAAATAATATTGGTTAAAGTTTTTAGGTATTTTAACAATGATTAGCCACATCTTAAGGTAGCCAGCAAAAAGGGAATTTTTAAAATGCTCTTTTCTCCGTTTATCTTTTGATAAAAAAAGTGTATACTTGGTACATATTGGTATGACGTATAAAGGTATATATGTACATATGTAGCAGATTTTCCTTGTGCCCAAACGCTTCAATTATAAGCCACATTTTTAACAAAGAAACCATATAAACAAGCTTTGAAGTGATATATAAACAATAATTCAAATGTTTCCGATTTCACTTAAGTTAACTTTTTTATACAATATACCTTTGAATTTCTTAGAACACTTGACTTGCTTCCATCGACACTGCATCTAGTAGTTATATAATTTACACTTAATACTGATAAGTTAAAATAGCTTAAAAATATTTATAAGGAACCTATTTTCGTTACGAAAATATTATTATTATTATTAAATATTAATTTTAACATAGCAGAAAAACAGCTTATTTTCTTTAATGTTAATTTCCATGAGTATATTGCAGACTATGACGCTTTACAGCGTATCTAAAAGTAAGGTTGAAAATGGAAAAGCCATAAAAAGTATTACCCGATAAGAGTCAACGTGCATCCATAAATTTATTTACTGCGGAATTAATATAGGTGTATATTATTGATATTATATTGATTGGACAGATACAAGATGGGTATTGGTTTGCTATAAACTTGAGGCTACTGCTATATAAGCAGTGGGCACCAGTGAAGATTGGTACTTTACCAGAAACTATTACAAGAATGAGAGGTAGGATCATAGTTTTCTGCTACTATTGCAACTAAGAACTAAGAACTTTTTAACTGCAGGCTTCGGCATTGTCGTCATTGCTGGTCTGCTGGCACTTCTTGTAAGTGTCACGGCTGAATCAGCAGAGGATACTACGCTTGAAACCACAACGGACCAGTCAACCAATCCGGAAACCACTGATGATGATGATCTCATCACAACAGTGCCCCCACCTGTGCTGTGCGATGATGACGAACTCTTTCTCCCAGCCCCTAATTGCCGGGAGTATTATCAATGTCTATATGGAGTAGGAATTCTGAAAGTCTGTCCCGATGGCCTCGTCTGGGATCGCAAGCTGAATGTGTGCGCCTGGGACTCACCGTACTGCATTGAAGAGGGAGGAGACAAGAGCACGGAGTCTCCAGCCCTGAGCTGTGCATCTGGACTTCCGTTTTTGCCCTATGTGCCCGACTGCACGAAATTCATTCAGTGCGTCTATAACATTGGGTTCAAGCTCAGCTGCCCCGGCGGACTATACTGGAACCAACCTCTTCAGTCGTGCGACTTTACGTGCGATAATACAGTCGTGTTCTAGCAAGTGCAATGAACGCCCATAAATTAGGAAGCATTTTGTAACAAACGAAAAATTGTAATCAGAAATAAACGCAATAATACAAAAGCAATCTAAAGTAATTGGCTTTCAACAGACGGCAGTTCAATTGAGTTCCTCTCAAAGATAACCGGCTTCGCGAAAAAGATCAGATAAGGTGCGGAATGAGCTCTGGTAAGGGTTATAAATATGAATGCACGACGCACAGGTATCATTTGACCAAATGTTTTTGCAAAACTCATACGCGATTCAGTAGCGATGAATTATAACAAGTTGGCCAGAGCGGATTTTATAATAGGCATTTTATTGGTAGTTATATTTAGTGAAATATTACACGTAAGAGCCGAAAGTGAATTTAATTTTAAAGAGGGAAGCTTTCGACTTAAAAGTGGCAAACCATTGGGATATTCTCTTAACAAAGCATCGCCAACCGAATTAAATAATCTTCAAATAAATAAAACGAAAGAAAATATAAATGAACTCGCCGCCGGTAACCAAATAACGTTTTCTTCAACCGGATCAGAACTAAAAAAGATAGCTGAACACGATTCCCCGCCGGTTAATGAGGAAAATACATTAACGGCACAGGCTTTTTCGACAGAGCCCTCCGAGACTTATGCCACAGAGGATTCTACCCCAGTTACAGATGGAAGCACCGCAGAAACCACGATACAGGACTCTACACCTGCTTTCGAAGAAAGTACCACACAAGAGTCTACAACTGAACATTCAGAGACAGCTTCTTCTACTACAGATCCAGTGGAAAGTACCACAGTTTCACAAAATTCTTCGCCAGAAAATCCAGAGATAACGACGATACACGACTCCACTTCAGTTGAAAACGAAAGCACCACGCCGACAGAAGATCCGTCGACTGCAGCTCCAGAGACAACCACCAC
>JAEIIU010055665.1:0-11914 GCA_018874675.1 Drosophila baimaii | reverse complement strand
CAACGGGATGGAAACGGAAACGGAAAAGGAAACGGAAACGGAAATGAAACGAGTCAACAACGACAAAAACGCTTGATAGATGAAGAAACCAACAAAAAAAAAAAAACAAAAAATAAAACCGATGATCAGACAAAACACCGATAAATACCGATTTATAACGATTATTATTATCGATTGTACCGAACACTGCTGATCACCGATAACCGATCACCGATCATCGATCACTGATTTCGATATTAGTCTCGAATCCCAGCCGAAAAAATAATACAAGTTTTGTTGTTTTCTTTATATTACAAAAACAAATCCTAAAGTAATTATATAGTGGGTTAGTTAGTTCTGAAACAGTAACCAGGCAAATACCTTCAACTCATATTTAAGCTATATATGTTTGCAATAAAATATCTGAAAAATTCTTAAAAAACCATTACTCTTACCATGGGTGGGGGAAGGATCTTGAATGTGGGGAGTAAGTAAGAAAAGTAAGTACCTAATTCAGGAGCTTTTCTATATTGTTAATAATAAGAAATTCTTAACGATGCTTTTAGGTAAATTCCAGAAAAAAAATGAAGTCTATTGGCATATTTTATTTATTTAAAAAATAATACGAAATAAAAATGTAAAGGGAGTTTTACAACAAGATGTTTTAGTTTTCATTTAAGTAAAATTAGCTTACAATTAAAATCTCTTTAGAAAGTATTTGGGAAAGTAATAAAACAAGTTTCAAGTCCTTTGTTTTAAAAACAAAACAAGTATTTGCTAAACTAAATTTTATTTAAAAAAAAGAACGAACATAGAGGTAAATATAATTTTAAATGACACTTGCTCGTTAACATTTAAAAACTAATTATTTATCTTTTAGTAAACCTAAGTCTACTTTTTGTTATACAAATTATACTTACATATTTCTCATAAGCAAAAAACGAATGATTTTTTCTTTATTAAACCTAAGCCTCCCTTTTGTTATAATAGGAATAGTAATAATTAATTAATTAATTCTGAGAATCCAACTTTAAGCTAGCTAAATCTAAGCTTATCCAAAATAAAACCCATTGTTTTTTCAAAGAGTGCACTAGAAATTCCCAAGTCCGAATTCTGTGACACGCTAGTAAATAAATGCGCAATGGTTATAGTCTGATAGGTAAGGAAGTTCAATAAAGAGCCTTTTATTCCGATAAAAACCATCTCTATAAGATATATATATATATATATATAAATATAGTAGATCCTCGATTTATATTTATTAAATAGTTAATGCGTTCATCGAACTTGAGGTCATAAGATCGGCCTAATTATTTATAGACACCACTATATTGTCTTGATCGAGCACACAGATCGTTGTAAGCGAGGCAACTTCATACAGCTGTTTCAACCATAACCAATGGTCTCATCAGCAAAGTTCCGCTTACGGATCAAACTCCGCACTTTAGCGCCTATTTACATATACATTTATTAAATAAATTACAATAAATATAACCTTTAAAATGTTTGAAATATGAAAAGTTTTAATATAAGGTACAAGTCTCAACTAAAAACCAATTAAATTAAATTAAATAATATATTTAAAATAAATACCAAATTATTAGTTACCGAGTACATTTAATTTAAATAATAGTTTCCCAAGTCAGAGGCACATGTGCTGGGGTGTTGGGCCCACCACATATCCCATAGATACTTGCCACACCACATTATATATAGAAAATAATAAATAAATCGGATGAACTTGAGCGCATCGGAGGACGATAGTTGCTTTTTCGGGGGAGGAATTGCAAATTGCTGATAACAATTAGGATTGCAGATAGCTGGCACTGGCAAGTTGCAAGTGGAAGTTGCCTCGCTGTTCCCGGCAAGGGTTGCCAGCCAGCCAGCCATTTAATTTTAGATCGATTAAGGGAGCTCGTAAATTTCGCAGTTCCCTGCGAGGACGAGGACGAGGACGAGGACGAGGGCGAGGGCGTCAGTGTCCAAATAAATAAATGCAGTGCCAGTATCTGCACATGCAGTCTGTGTCCGTGTCGGAGAGTCCGTGTCCGTGTCCGTGTCGGTGGCGGTGTCGGTGTCCGTGGGGTGTGTGTGCTCGTATATATAGCCATGAGATATGGGTGCGAGCGTCGTGTGGTTGGCCATGTCACCCCTGGGCCAGCGGTATTCGCTGGCATAGACCAGTAACATTTGCCGGCTGCTTCGCCATTGCAATGGCCTCCCCCTTTTTTCGGGAAAATAACAGAGCCCGGCCACGGAGAGGGGCAAGGGCAGGAGGCACGGACACCGACACGTACCCGAGCTAAGCTAAGCTCCTGGGCGCTGTGGTGCAATTTATTTAAAGTAACATTTTAGTGTTTCCTTCCGCTGAAATTCGCTCTCTTCCTTCCTGTTTGGCAGGACTCGGCGGTATCAGTTTCGGTCTCGGTCTCGGTCTTAGTTTGGGGGGTTCCTCTGTGGCTCTGTGTGTGTGTATCCCGATGACTCCTGCAAGGAGCAGCAACACCAGCAACAACAACAACAGATTATGGGTAAATAAAATTGCCACAATGTTATCGTTAAGCCTGCAGCGGACACGCAGAAAACAAGCAACGACAACAGCAGACACTGGCAACGGGATATCCGTACCAGCGGCACGTCCTCGTCCTCGTCCTGGTCTTGGTCCTAGTCCATGTGCTGGCTTACATATCCTTACATATACATTACGTATGCGACCATATGGCGTATGTGCCACAGTCCCCCCTCCTTGTATGTGCCGCCGCAGTCGTGGCTATATGCGAGTGTCTTCCATTTGCCACCTTAATGTGCCATTAAGTGTGGCGCCACGGCGAAACAATGTTCGGTGGGGGGGGGAGGGGATGTGGGGGAGAGGGCACCCTGCCCCTTTGGGTGGACTCCCCACAATTTTGAATCGTCCCTAATTCGTTCGCTTTAAAATGCAAAGGCAGTTAACCCAAGGGGGTACGTTGCGTAAGTTCTCGCAGGTTTTTTATTTGGATTTTTGTAACAGGAAGCTAAAGCATGTAAATCGTCCTTGATGGCGAGGAAGTCAAGCTTAGATATGTATTTCTTTTGTCTTTGGTAATCAGAAAGGATACTCTAGGTACAGTACAGGCCTTACTTTCTTTTTATTTATATAAGCTGGCAGATCTAACTACATATTAGCATGACTTATAATATCATTTTAAATAATAAAACAAAAAGTATATAAGTTTACTGAAGAGCTTTAGTGGTGGAAGAAAAACAGATCTTCTTTTATTCTTCCTGTTTAAGGAATTTAAGGATTCACTTCTTAGCATGCATGTATCTTTAATTAAAAAAGAAAATAATAACAAAAACTTAAATTAGGAAATAAAGATAACGTTACACTGAGCAAACAAACCGTTTTCAACGATCTCAATGTGAGCACTTTCAATCACAAAATTCTGCCCAGATCGAAAATACTAAAAAGGTGAGGAATTATACTCATTTTGAAAACGTTTTCTTGGGAACTTGCCTTAAAAAGAAGTCTGGTTTTCAATAAAAAATAATAACTTACTTAAAAATGAGCTCAGTTATATTAACTATTTAAACTACAGGGGTAGTCAAAAGTATTTTTACAAATTACACGTACGTACCCATAAGATTTGTGCAAATACTTTTGACCACCCCTGTATACTATCATCTTAAATAAATAAATAAATAAATATTTACTATTTACTATTTTCTGAGCTTAGGAAAATGATTATAGATTAAATATAGCATAGCTTCTGTAATTGAATATGTTAAAATTAAATGGTGTGTATTATAGTTTTATGTAAATTCTATTAATCATACCAACATTCCTAAAACACAATTGTAATGACTCTACAGCTGGAAAAGAATCAAAGTTTTCGTTGTTTTTTATATGAGAAAATAGTTTTTAATCTATAAAATGAATGTTTTTCCAGCTCTAAGTGACTTGGACTTGAGCTTAGGATCGTTAGCTTATTACAGTCCATCCACCTTAACCAAAGCTCCACTAAGCTAAACCAAAAAAAGGCTGATGAAAACTTGAATACATACTATAATATAATCAATCAATTCCAAAAGTACACTTCCAGAGTTCACAAGAGAGGTGGCTAATTATCTCTACTTATATTCCCTTAATGCCCCATCTTAAAAGCTCCAAATTAAGAGTAACTTCCTCTCGATCTTCTTCAAAATCTCTTTTTCTTGAAAAAAACATAACCTGGAACAATCTATTTTGTATTTCAAGAAGGTCTTTTTAAGCGAAAGTGAGTTGAAATTATGTTAAGATCATTCTTGAAGAACATTCTCAATTTTTCTGGCTGCATAAGCAGGGGAAACTATACTTAAAACAAGGCATTACAGATTTATATGTAATATATGATGAAATTAAATTAATATTAAATAATAATACATGTTTTTTTTAGTTGTATAATTTTCTTAAAATGTAATAATATAATTGTTTATAATAATATAAAAGGCCTTAAAGGGTTTTGATATTGACTTAAGTGTCTCAGCAGTGGAATATATGAGGTGCATGTAAATAAAGATTACATTTTGAATTAAAATCACAATAACTTAATCAAAAAATCAAATCAAATTGTAGAGAAATAAATCCTTTACTTTCTTACATATAACCCTTGATGTTTTATTATTATTTTTATTATTGTTTATTTATTTATTGTTTTATTATTATTATTTATTAATTTCCCTTAAGGTCTCCCTTTTGGAAATATTCAAACTTAGATATATTGATCGCCTGATTCAGAGCTTGTTACCAATTTCAGTGGCCCGAGTACGCCGGAGTTCTGGCTCACGAGGACACTTCGGTATGAGCCCCGGGGGCGCCACTTTCCAGCACGGCTGTTGTGTCCGGAAGGTGGGCACCAGGTGGGATGGATACATGGCTGCCTGGCTACCTGGCTGCATGGCTACATGGCTACATGGATGCGTGCATGTAAATCAGTTGTACATAAGGACACAGTGCACCGACCACCGAGCTGGGTGTTCGGTTGTTCGTACCACAGATAGTTGGATGGATGCTATATATACTCACATATATATATAGATACTCATGGCAGGGGCATGTATGTACATACATGGCTCATATGAGTGCGCGGAATCCCGGGTCGAGGAGGCCCCGAGCCATGTCAGAGTGGTATCGGGTACTAGGAGTGGGAGTGGGAGTGGGTGGGCGTGCCTTTCAGCCGCTGTTGGTGGGCCTGGGCATGGGAGTGGGGAGTGGGAATGGGCCTGGGCCTGCCATGGTGTGGCAGCCCAAAAACTGATAGTGCACTCCTGCCAACTGCAACTAATTTGTTAGTAAGAGGGAACCACCCCGGCAGCCGGCAGTTAAATCACATCGTAAATATTGCTGCGATCCGGACACTTTCCAGCCCAGGCAACATAACTCCTCCTCCGCCTCCTCCTCATCCTCCTCATCCTCCTCCTCCGCTTGATAAAGGAAAAAAGTGCTGGAGGAATTCTCGATATTTAGCGTTAGTTTTGGATTGTTAGAGAGGGGCAGGCAGCCACATGCAACCCGACGCCACCGTCGACATGCAAAATAATGATTGTCTGCATATCCAACTCACTTAGTAGGGCGCTCCGGCCTATGTGTACTTGGATTCTCTTTCAGATTTGCGGAACAACAGGCACTTTTAGTGGGAAAAATATTCTTTTATTAGTGTTAAAATTATAATTATTGTAGAGAAAGAGTGGAAGTGTTTGTCAAGAAAATTGTGTAAAGGGAAAATTTAGAAAATAATTTATATTTAATGTTTTGAGGAAGCCTATCTAGCCATGTCCATGTGTCTGTCCGTCTGTCGATTTATATGCAAACTAGGCTCTCAGTTTTTGAGCTATTCGGCTTTCTATGACTATCCTCTGCAAGCAGTAATGGAATTGGACTACTATATCTTATAGCTGCCATAGAAACAATATGGAAAAATTGGCATATTTTCGCTATTTTTTAAGATATTCGAATGAAACTCCATTTGTGCTCCTAAAATATGAATGTAGCCACACCCTTGAAATTTCATTAAAATCGGACCAATATTTCACATAGCTGCCATAGAAAAGATCGGTCTAAATTCATATTTTACATATGCATTTTACATTTCACAGACATTTTACATTATACATGATATTTTTAAACAATAAGAACACTTTGTTAAAATTTTCATTAAAATCGTTCAACTATATCTGATAGCTACCATATAAACAAATATGCGAAACAGGGTGTCTCGTGTAATTTATGCTCTTAGTATCAAAATCTTGTTTAATAAATAATAAATTATCTGCAAGGGTATATCAACTTCGGCTCCGCCCGAAGTTAGCTTTTCTTACTTGTTATTTAATAATGTAGCTGCCATAGAAATTATCGAAATATTATTAATCAAAATTAGTATTATTATAATATTTTAATTATTATTAATAATAATTAATATCTTAATATAATATTATAATATTCCTAATCTAGCTAAATAATAATATCATATTTGCCTCATCTTTAAGATACAGTGTCTCACAGCTTAAAGTATGCATTGCCTACTTCTAACTTAAAACTTCCAAAGCGTTAAAACTATACGGAATATTGCAATAATCAAGGCACTAAATTTGAGATAAAATTGTATAGAATAATTTAACAAGTTCGCATACATACATATATTTAATGAGTTCGATATATGAAAAAATAAACAACTATAAATACTATTATAAACTATAAATAAAGCTCACAGCTTATTTTATGCAGTCTCAAATATTTTACAAGAATTTAGGAAAATAACATAATATATAATATTTTTAATATTTTGTGTAGTAACTCTTGTTGTCAACAACAACTCACAATGCAAGATTGATTTCACTAATTTTGTAATGGCTTTTGATTAAATCTTTTTCCACTTCTCTGTAAGGGCCTTTTTTAAGTCGTTTTGTATTAGAAATATGGTAATTTCGGAAATTACTTACCGAAATTGTCTATTAATTGTTGATGACATTGAGGTCCGGTGACTTTACAGGCATATCCTCCATGTCAAGGCAATTGTATATAAGCCAAGTCCGCATAATGCTAGCTATGTGCCTTGGATTTTTGGCTTGGAAAGAAAGAAAATTGTTTTTTATTCATATATCCTTCGATCCTTCAAAATCCTTAGATCCTTCTTTTGAATCAAATTGTGTTCTGTATTTGAAAGTACATTTATTTGTACGTCTTTGTAGGTCTGTCACATTAATAGATCCTTAACCTTTAATGTCCTTCTCTGCTGCATTTGTATATGTATCTTCTCCATATTATTACAGCTCTAGTTGAATTGTTTTTCCTCCAGTAATGTTTTTATTAAATAATAATTTAAGAAATAATATATGCTTCACTTACTTTCAAGAACCTGCCTAGAGCCTCTCCGGCTTAGGACCCTGCCCTGGCTCTGGTGCTCCTGCAAGCGTGAACAATTTACAAATATTTGAGGCAGTTGATTAGCGCACTGGATTGAGCAATAGTCCACGCTGCATGGAAATCGCATAATCGTGGCATTGGAAAATCGGAAAATCTGGGCCAGGCAAGCGGGACCTTGCCGGCCGTCCTCGGGGGCAGGTAGAATTAATCCAATTTAGAGTGCGCTAGGCCGGCGCTAATCCAAAAACGTTTTGCGACTCCCCGGGGACTCGCGGATATGGATCAATGAATGAATCCTAGGGCTTTGGCTTCCATTGATCTGCTTTTTCATTAAGCTCTGCGCTCTGCTGCCCGGATCGCCAGTCGCTAATCTTGGCGGAGGAGGAGATGCCACCCGGCATAATCCCCGCTCTCCGGCGGCATAAATAGTTTGGTCGTCGGCGCTGAGGCCACAGTCAAGCGACAATCCCGACCAGAGACACACACACCAGACACACACACACACCCAGCATGGATACGACATCGGTTTTCCAGTCCAGCTTCTCCATTCGCTCCCTGCTCGCCGGGGCCAAGGGCCAGGAGACGGAGTCCACGACGTCGCCGTATGCTTCACCAAGTCCCAGCGATTCGGGTCACAGTTCCGAGGAGGCCTCCTCCTACGACGAGGGCCTGGGATCAGCCACCTGCAGTCCCAGTTCCAGTTCCAGCTGCAGTTCCAGTGCTAGCCCCACTTCCAGTCCCAGCAGCAGCAGCAGCTCCACCTCCAGTCCCGTGTCCAAGCCCGCCTTCACCTACAGCGCCCTCATTGTGATGGCCATCCGGAGCAGTCCGGACAAGCGGCTGACCCTGAGCGGAATCTGCAAGTGGATTGCGGATAACTTTGCCTACTATCAGAGCCACAAGAGCGTCTGGCAGAACTCCATCCGTCACAACCTCAGCCTGAATCCCTGCTTTGTGCGGGTGCCGCGTGCCCTCGACGACCCGGGGCGTGGTCACTACTGGGCCCTGGATCCGTATGCCGAGGATCTCACGATCGGGGAGACGACGGGACGCCTGCGTCGCAGTCATGGTGGAGCCCAGCATCTTGCCTTGCGTCCTGGTGCCAAGGCGCCGGGTGCACTGCATCACGGCGGCAAGGGCTATGCGGCACACACACATCCCTACCAGCAGCTGCAGATGTATCAGTATCAGTATCAGTATCGCCAGCAGCTGGCCATGTACCAGAGCTACCAGCAGGCGGCGGCGGCGGCGGCTGCAGCAGCGGCGGCCTTCCATCACCCCCAGAAGCTGCCTCCGCCACCACATCCTCATCAGCAGCAGCATCATCATTACCAGCAGCAGTACCTTCCTCCTCAGCTGGAGGCATATCCCACGGGCTATGGCAACAAGTGGACGCGACAGCCAATGGAGCGCTTGTGGCGCTAGGACTCCTTAAGGATGGGCTGCGCCTCGGATGCCCTTTCAAGTCCATCGCTTGGCGTAGAACGCGGCTTGGTTAGTTAGTTCCAGAAGAGCAGCAGGAGGAGGAGGAGGAGCAGGAGAAGGAGCAGGAGAAGGAATGGGAGCAGAAGCAGGAGCAGCATAGTGACCAGACCACATCCTTTGTGGCGTACCAAATATAAATCTCAGCATAGAGCTCATGGATCCAAAGTTCTTATTACCTTTCGTAAAATGTGATTAATATCGTATCGTATATATAATATATATATCCTAATGCCTAAGTAACATATATTTACATATATTTTAATAAAGAATGTTCAAAGGACAAATGATAAATGTTTATATAGATTTCGGGAGGATGTTAAATAATATAAATATATCATATATGATATATATGGCTATATCCTATAGCTGCCATACAAACGATATGGAAAAATGTGCATATTTTCGCTATTTTTCAAGATATTCAAATGAAACTTTATTTGTTCATTTATAACTTAATTATAGCCACCTCCTGGAAATTTCATGGAAGTCGGACCAATATATCATATAGCTGCCATAGGAAAGATCGGTCTAAATTCATATTTTACATATGAAAATTACATTTTGCATACATTTTACATTATGCATGTTATATTTTATAAAAATCTGTTATAATAAGTAACAAATTATCTGCAAGGGTATATAAACTTCGGCTCCGCCCGAAGTAAGCTTTTCTTACTTGTTTTTTATTTTTATTTATTAATTACGGGAACATTAGTTACGGGAAATTTAGTTACTTTAAATTCAATCTTGTCCTAAAACCTTACCTAAAAATACCTGTGGCAAAAGCGTTAAAAAAAGCAATTAAACTCGATAATTCGTTATCGATGGCTTAACCATTTTATCTTTAAATTTATTACTATTATTATTGTTATATTACTATCTTCCTAAAGTGCTAAGGTTACAATATATTTATATATATACAAAATAAATAAATCATACTTTGAATTTGTACATTTCTTGCAATAAATAATTTCCATAAGATATTTAATATTTACGAAGACTGTTAGACATTGTCTTCCTAAGAATTGAAGACTAACATAAACCTTCTTTTCATGCCAGAGAGAAAAACCAACTCCAATTTTTGTCGAATTGATTGAACCCACTCTCTCTCTCTATATGGTGAACTTTCGAGAAGGATCGCTTGGCTATATAGTGGATGGTCGGATTGGATCGAATATACATAGGCTGTGGGTACAGCAAACTACCGGCATTGCCCTGAATTATTGACATCTGGTCCCATGCCATCAATCTGCTGGCAGATTAAGAGCACTTGAGTGCTGCTCCTGCTGCTGCTGCTGCAGAGGCAACCTTCTATTACACAGGTAACCCAGGTACAAGGTGTGTGTGTGTGTGTGTGTGTTAGCTTGTATCTACCCATAATGCAAGTGCAGCCAAGTTCAGCCCCAACTTTGGACCCGGCCAAATGTAATTTCGCCTTTCTGACCAGCAGCGATCCCTTCTGTCCCAGGCCGAATGCGATGCACTTTTGCCAATATGGCAGAGTTTCGTTGACGTTGCTGCTGCAAGTGCACTGCGAGAAATGGTTAAAGAAATATATAATAGAGATTAAAATTAATGAAATGTATTTAAATCTTGAAAAATTCTTGGAAGGAAAAGAAACTTTACTATGAAAAGTATTCCCAAAATATCCTTTATGAATTTTTCCCTCACTATATTGATATTATTTTTTGGTTCTGTGTGATGCTGAGGCTACTCCTGCTCCTGCTCCTGCTCCTACTCCTGCTCCTGCTCCTGCTCCTGCTCTGGCTGCTGTCGTCAATCGCTGGACTTTGGCTGGATGTTGGGGCGGGCAGACTGCCATCGTATCGAGAGCGTGTAGCAGAATTCGTGCCGTGACCGCCCCTTTCAATTCTGTATTATCAGATTAGCTCTTTTCATAAGCTATTTGTTGTTGCTGCTGCTGCGGTTGCCGCTGTAATGGCACTGACCGCCAGCATTAAGTTACGATCGGGGGGAGTCGTGGTAGCCGGGCATCCAATGGGGGCTCCTATGGCCCCTGCCTATGATGGCCCATGATGCCGATGATGACACCGCTCGTTGTCGGGGCCTGGGCTTTAAATGGGAATTAGAGTTGGGTTAGCAGCAGCGGCAGCAGCAGCAGCGGCAGCGTTCAACTCCACGACAGGTGCACTTAAGTAAGACGGGGCAGTAAACTAAGGTTAGCCAAACACAGCGAGTCCATCATCCATCGCAGGGGTCACTCCCGAGCGATGAACAAGAGATATATTCGTCATATGCTGTCAACTATCTGGACTGCATCTCTCCTTCCATATCACGACAATGCAGCTTGCAGGAAACTTTGAAAATCTGCTTAGAGCATAAAGTGTATCTAACAGAACCACTTTTCTTATAAGAAACAAATACATATTCTAAAACAAGTAAGAAATGCTAACTTCGGCCGGAGACGAAGTTTATATACCCTTGCAGATAATTTGTTACTTATTATAACAAATTTTGATACAATATAACATGTATAATGTAAAATGTGTGCAAAATGTAAAATTTATGTGTAATATATGAATTTAGACCGATCTTTCCTATGGCAGCTATGTGAGATATTGGTCCGATTTTAATGAAATTTCTAGGGTGTGGCTGTATTTATATAATAGGAGCACAAATTAAGTTTCATCCAAATATCATGAAAAATACGTAAAATATGCCAATTTTCCCATATCGTTCCTATGGCAGCTATATGATATAGTGGTACGATTTTGATAAAATTTATAGGAGGTGGCTATAATTATATTAAAAAGGCACAAATAAAGTTTCATTCAAATATCTTGAAAATAGCGAAAATATGCTAATTTTTCCATATCGTTCCTATGGCAAGTATAGGATATAGTCGTCCGATCCGGCCCGTTCCGACATATATACTGCCTGCAAAAGATATAAGACTACCCTAAAAGTTTCAGCCCGATATCTCAAAAACTGAGAGACCAGTTTGCATATAAACCGACAAACAGACAGACGGACAGACAGACATGCCTAGATCGACTCGGCTGGTGATGCTGATCAAGAATATATATACTTTATAGGGTCGGAGATGAC